>PNEQ01034777.1:0-15299 GCA_003012365.1 Medauroidea extradentata | reverse complement strand
TAGTGTTTTAAAATGTTTCTCACTATACGGTCGCCGATACTGGCCTGCCGGTCAAAAAAGTTAGCAAATTATTTGAGACATGTTGCGCATTCGCAAATCGCAACACACGTCAGAGACACCGTGGTCACAAACTGCCAGCTCGTTTTAGCTCGACAGTAACAATCAAAGCCACCACGGCAACCCTAGATATTTGGGTTTCAAATAAAATTCGTTCATAGTGACAGGCCTATAGATATTGTAACAAATTATTTTTGAACATCTATGGGGGGAGGGGGAAAGTAATCATTTTCAAGGTCACAAATAAATTATTTGGTGTAACAAAAAAAAAAATGTAACACACTTTAAAATAAAAAAAAAAACAGGAAGTTGTGTTTTTAAACTTCCTTACCTTTCGGTCTGCCTTTTCGCATTAGTCAAAAATATTTGTATTTCAGGTGAGACATATAACTGTAATAGACCCTATGTCAAATATTTTTTTTAATAATGGTACATACATTTTATAGAATACATTTTGCAAAGTTCACAGTTTTAGTTAATGTTGACTTGTGTCTAGAAAGAATTTTCTACAATTTATGTACAAAAATAGTGTAAATATAACAATGAAATAATAAACTTGTCTTATTTATGCAGTAAATGGCCATGGAGTTCATTTAAATAATTTCTCAATCGATGAAAGTAATTCAAAGTTCAGTTATGGCATATCAGATAATCACTCGAGCTAAATGACAGCCACGAGTCTTTTAAACGTGCGCCTTTTTCTTTTTTATACCTAGCGGAAAAATATACAGCGTTGGATGAATATATATCCATCTGGTAGAGTCTTATAAAGGTATTTTAAAACATTCCCTTAGTGAAAATTAGACTTACGGAATGAAACTGTCTTGAGTATGAAACCCCACGTCACTCTTCCGACAATTTGGAGTATCATGACAATTGCGGCTAACATAATACAAAATCTCACCCACGAAATATAGCTTGTTATAGATACATTTATTATCTACATTTACTTTATGAATGCATTTGTTGTCTTACACAAAACCAATAACACTCGTTCGGTACATCAACACACTACTCATTTCAGATATAGACTCTACAGTACTGCGTGGTTAGACCATTGAGTAAAGAAAGGTTTTACTCAATGGTTAGGCCTAATGTATCTCAGATGTATAGTAAAACCCACAACCGTTACACGCTTATCTACCTGAAGACATGATGACATTCTGCCACGGTGCATACATACAAATGTAAATGCATGCTGCATGCCTGGCAAATTTAGCTATATGAACATTCTGTATTTTCCTTTGACAGACCTCCGTTGGCTATATAATGGCAGTAGTTTGTTTTTACACTTCGCTCTTCCCATTGTGGATCGTTTTCTGTCACACTATCGCACCGACAACATTCACACGTGGCCGCCGACTTCCTTGTAGTGTAGCTCAGATTACAGTTGAGTCCGCGCAGGCAGATACTGCTCAAGGCCGCTCCTCAGGATGATAACAGATGTGGCAACTACGCCAGCCTGCTCCGCTTCCCCGCTCCCCTCAGGATGCGCCCATTACTCCGCAAATTTTTCATTTACGTAAAGACCTCTCACGCTTTTCCTAGATGAGATACAGTTACGCTACCACTGACTTATTTATGTGTTTAATCGTAACGGAATTCGCTATATAATATTTAACCCAATAAACTACATAGCCTGAAACGTGCAGCGATTTTAATATTTAAACTATCGATTTAATACGTTTTTTATAACGAAAATAGATTTTTCGTCTTATAGCGAGTTAGTCGTCTTCAAAATCTGTATTACAATTCTTGTTTGAAAGTTAAATCATGAAAACTGAATGCGTAAAGCGACTTTCAATTTTACATTGAAATCCCTATCTCTCCCACACTGAACATATGGATCGAGCCGGCCCTTAAGGTGCAAATTTTGACTATTTTAGCTAAAGATTGGAGTGTTAGCAAAATACAGAAAGAATTCCCTACTGCAATGAACTACATGATACGAACATCCAAGAAGTTGGTGAAGGAAAGTAGAATAATGTCACCAAATCCAAAACCAGGGAGAAATCTGACTGCAGGGTCGTCGATACTGTTCAAAAGTTTTATTCAGATGACAATGTAAGTAGAATGACGCCTGATAAAAATTACTTTTTAAAAATTCGAATTGGCGATACCAAAGAATACAAACAAACAGGCTCCTACTGAACAATCAGACAGAGGTATAGCCTATGCCTTGTTCAAACAGGAGCATCCAGGTGTAAAAATTGGTTTCTCCAAATTTGCATGTCTACGGCCTAAATATGTGATTTTGGCAGGATCTAGTAGGACATGTACTGTGTGTGTGTGTGTGTGTAACATACCAAAATAATATATGAAGTTGTTTATAGATTGATATAATTTGACCAAACTCATGGAAAGACCAAATTTGTTAGCATATCACCATTATGTGACTCGAATGATGTGTAATCCACCCCAGATTAAATGTTTTTTTCATTAGAGTGCAGAATGTCCAGGACCTGATAACATACGAAAATCGCTGGATACTACATTGGAGCAGAATTCAATTGAAACTGTTACATTCAAGTAGTGGGTTGCATCAAAAGTTTGCACACTTGAAACTCTTGTGATTTCATAGAATTGTTCATTTCAAAATTATTGTTACAATTACAAACTCACTCTTTCATCAAATGCCAGCAAGGGAATTACCTAAAATGTCTGAAAGATAATTTTGATGTTGGTGAGGTAGTTGTATGTGACTTGCAGAATATTATTCTTTCATTCTGCAATATGAAGTTTAGGGATTCCATTGGAACAATGCAATATACTACTGTGATGAGTCAACAGAGGAAATCATTCCTACCATCCTAATAATAATTTCTGATTGTCTCCAACATGATGCCATCACAGTATATACTTTTCTTACACATCGTATTCCATTTTTGAAAGAAAAAGTAACTTGTTAAATTTGATGTATCATGTATATGATTTGGAAGTTGGATCTGAGTGGCTTTGTTTGCCACCTCTCATGGCAAGAATACACGTGATGGTCTAGGGGAGCACTGAAGCAACTGGCAGCCAGGGCAAGTCTGCAGCGTCCTTACACAAACCAAATTATGACCACTCGACAACTGTTTGAATGGGTTGTAATTAGTTGTATAACATGAATTTTGCCTATCAGGAAGAGGTTACGAATGAAGGAAAGGTGTTGTCTAAAAATAAAGTCCAGAATATAAATCAATATCTGGACTCAGAAGTGTCATGCCTTTCTGCCTGTTCTCTAAGAAAATAGCTGTGAAGAGATTTTGCTCTACATGAATAATATGAAACGTACATTGTCTGTGAACAAAGTTAAAGGTTTTGTTACGTGCATGTACGGAAGTGAGTGGTTGTTAGGATGTGTTCTGAAAGTATATGAAAGTTCTCATGAAGTTTTTACTAGTTTCCTGCATCCACAAGGTCCTTCCCCATCATATGTACTGTATATCACCAGCATCCAGATATGATATCAATTGAAGATGTGCTCACAACTGTAGATCCAAGGACAGCAACTGGAAGAACACAAAGACCTCAGAAAGCCAACTTAGGGAAAGGAAGCCACAGTATCCTACAGTATTGATAACGAGTAAATGAATCTGATAAGGTTAGGCACTTTGCAATAAAAGAAACCGTAGAAATAAACACACTTCCGTTTACTACAAACCAACTTAACAGACCTCGTCATACATGACGATTTTTACTAGTGAGCGACTCAACTTACAACTTTGACAGACAGACAAAAAAAAACTACCAATTATAGTTGCCAACCTTAAAACGTTAACATGACAAAAACAAATTTACCAAATAGAAATATTATTCATCGTCACCAACAGAATCATATCTAGGAAATAATTCAGTGTTATATCCATGTATGACTTAAAATTACACCATTTTTTTAAATGTGTAATTTTAGTAAGCATGGCCTAATTCACAATGTTGTAGTTTGAAATGAAACTTATGTCACATATATCCATTAATGCACTACATAACATATAATTTTTTCAAAAATACACTTTTCAAAATTTACAAGGTCACAGGTTACATGAACATGACCTTGATTCATATTTCTTTTAAAATTCGTGAAACTTATTTCCATCTTGATGTACAGTTTTCGAACTTTCCATTAAGTCCTACATCAAGGTTTTCTGTTAACTACAAAGGCAGTTATGAATATTTTAACTGGCCCTTGCTCTGCAAAAATTCCACTTTTTCCACGCATTGGTAACCCTGCTGTATGAAAAGTATCACTCAATGGGGACTATAACTTTGCAAATTCACTTTCCTGCACACTTACTGCTAACTCACCAAGTTTCATTGAATTTGCTGATGCCAAAAGGTGTGTGAAATTGCATGGAATGACCCCATATTTAAAACCTTTCCCACAAAATTTACTTATTAAAACATGCATTTCAGCAGATCCCTATTTGCTCCTAAAATTATTTTTGAGCTTGGTCCCTAAAAGTCCCTTTTTGACCCAAATGCTCAGTAAACAATGTACAGTAAATTAAAAAAAAATTTTTTTTGGTGAAAATTTTGTTGGTCACTGCTATACAATACAGTATCTAGTTTTATTAATTATTTAATCTTTGTTCTACAAATGATAAATGTTGTTATTATTTAAGGGTGGTAACATCTTTGTTATACCTAAGTAAAAAATATAATCTCAATTCACTGTAGTGTTACTTGTGATACTTGGTAATACATAAATATAAATTCTTGGTAGGGCCTAATAAAATTATGATCTGTGGTCACACCTCATCCAGGCATATTGGACACTGCATTAGTAAAATTTGAATACACACAACCTTACAGTTAACAAGCAAGCAATTATCTCCCGTTGTTCTTGTAGGAACTGACACGCCTTTGTTATTTTCGTAAGCCACTCGCTTCACTCTACATCCTTTTACCTGGCCATGTTACACTGCACTTAGGATCCCTTTCAACTTTCGATATATCTGCAACATTAACTTCTCAACACATATGTTGTACCTATTCTACTTATATCTCATTTTTATCATTTTATGATGTATGTTGTTCTTGCCAGAAACTTTTCGATTATATTAAGATTCTACTAACAGCACTCTTAGAAATCCTTATGATGCTTAGAATAAGGCTATCAAGGCCGTAAAACAATCATTGGAGAAAATTCCAATCCTAAAGGTTGATGCACAGTGTGTTGTTTATATTTGACTAAGGTGCTTGCATGCTACCTGGAAGATAAATATAACCCTTACAGATTAGGATGATTAAGGGTGCCGTCTACCTACACGTTAATGGTTCAAAAGCGACTGAGCAGTAAGGTTGACTTTGAAGTGCGCATCAAATACAGCAACGCCAAAACAAGACAAACACTGAAGTAGTGTGCAGGGTTCCTGCCGAACAGTTTTTACTATGGGACATTAAGCGGTGACCACATAATTATATTGGTGAGATGTCTTGCAAAGTTGAGTGCATGTTTCTTTAGAGTTTCATGTATGCCTTGTTAGTACAATTTGAAGAACGGGCAGTCTGAAATAGTAGTTTATGCTATGTTGGAGGGCTTAGAAACTGTGTTTGTAATGATCATAGTGTTTTAACAATGACCTTCTGACCTTGTCCGAAGTGTGTTCTATTTTCGTACATTTGCATAGTGGGCGCATGTGGAATAGTTAGGTAAAAAACCTGTTACAGACACACTGCAACACATTTTAAGTGTGTGATAGACGGGCCCCTTAAGTGCACAATTTACGTAGATGTTAATGAAGTGGTCTTGGCCAGAATGTGAAAGTTTGTAGTTTATAACACACACTCTCCCACTCTCACTGTCTCTTACACACTCACTCTCGCACACTGTCAGTTTAATTCTCTTTCTGCTTTACCCCTCTAATTCTTTCTGTTCCTCATTTTATATAAGTTCTTAGGTAAGGCTAGGGTTCTATATTTTTTGTATGTGGCTCTTTGTTGTCCGTGGTAAACAATTTCACATCTGTGCTTTATATCAGAATGTATCTAAATTTAAGCTGACTCAGCTTATTCTACTACAGCCACAAGTGGGTTGTTTTGTTTGATATTACTGTGATACTGTGATCTCTCTGGAAGTACCATTGCTTGCAAGCAAAACTTAACTTTTTTTCTTTGCTGCTGTGTGCATTGTTTGGTTTACTTTTGATTTGTTGGGCATATTTCAAAATTCAGGACATTAATTTGCCCCAAATATAAATTACACAGTATAATCAGTCTTGTGGTGTATTAGAGCAGGCAATTTTATATTAATGTAAAAGTTTTTTTCCTAACAGTCAATTTTGTTATATTACAATTTTGTACATCTTGTTTAGCAAATTTATTTGGCTAAAATTTTTGTTGTGTTTTGAAAATATGTTTTCGGCTGATCACTTTCTTCCTTTTCTTCCCTACAACACGTAATAACTATGTAGATAACTTCGTATTTGATACTGTGAAGGTAAAAGAAGTTGTGATAAATGATGGCAAGTAGGAAGGGGTTTACCACCTTAAAATTGAATTTTGGTAACAAATGGAAAAATTAAATTTTTGTGTATTGGGAAGTGTCTTTTTCCTGATAATTATGTCTTTGCTCAGTATAACTAATGTCCTGTATAATTTTTAATCTTTCAAAAGTGTATTCGTAACAAAGCTTATAGTCAGAGTAAGAAATCCATTTTTAGACAGCTGTGTTCACATGTATTTTTAAAGCAGTTTACATGTAAAAAATTTCTTGCCTTTGCCACATTTGGTTTATAGACAAGTGCACTTGGCTGACAGTTCAGTTGGTGCAATACGTGTCTACCTTACGTAAGATTTCTAGTATTGGACAGTTCTGAAGACACCAGTAGTAGTGTAGAGGAACACATGCCTTAATCCTTTGAAATTGGTGCAAAAAGTTCAACACAGCTGTCAAAAAAGTGAAGTTGGGCAATAACTTTTTACAATGAAGGTTTTTCAGAAATGGCTCTGAAATAATTTCTGTTAAGTAACAAATCAGACATATTCGTAGTACAGTCTGTCTCATGAAAGAATTCCATATTTTGACATTTCTCTTCTGAGAAATTTGCCTGGCTGTTCCATTGTTTGGAGCTTTAAATCTACCTAGCTTCCTGGAAAGGCACGCTCTCCACAATTCTGTTTACAGAACCCACTTCTCAGAAGTGAACTGTCAAAATGTGGAATTCTTTCATGAGATAGACTATATGTCTCCAGAACACAAGAGAATAACTTGAACTATGGACATTAAATACCTATGTACTTTTTTCAGCTGTGGAAGGCCAGGTTAAATGGGTATGAAGAAGCTACAAAATTGTTCCGGCAGATAGCTGATGAGAAATCCCCAGAGTTCTCCAAGTACCTTGGTTTGGTAAAGAAGTTTGTAGTTGATACCAATGCTGTTGCTCAGGAGAGAGCTTTGGAAGCAGTTCTGGCATATGTAGAGAACTATGCACTGGCGGGAAAGTAAGTACCGTACCTACGTATAGTTCCATTCTTTAATTTATTTGGTCTTTAAATGATTAGTTTTTATCTTTGCTTCTTATTTTTTGCATTTTCAGTCTTGGAAATAATTTGATATTGTATATGGTATTTTATTTAGCCTACCTAGGCAACTAGTGCTGCTGTACGTATTTGGTATTACAAATGTTAATGTATGAAGTTAATCTGAAATTATTTGAGCAAGTTAATCTGAAATTATTGGAGCAAATAAATAATTAGGTTTCTTTGTGGCATTATGGAATAATACAAGTTGTTCTAACCAAAATACCCTATTTTCAATATGTTCTCGTTACCATAAAAATGAAAGGAAACTATATTGACATAAGGTAGAACAATTGTGATTCAATAGCTCAATTTTAAAAATGATAGAAAAAATACTTCAATGTATCACTTGTTTTCAAGTGCATAATTTTCTATGGACTCCGCATTTCCACATGCAACAGTTGGTGGCGCTGGCACTGTCTTTTTTGATAAGCAGGCACATTTGTTTATTTCCTGCGCTATTTCAGAGAAGAATCTGTATTTATTGTAGAAGTGAAGTAAGAAACTTCTTCTGAAGGCTCATTTTCAGTCAACATATTGAACTATTTATTTTTGAATTCTGATAAGAAAAATGTTAGATCTGCGATTATACCACAATTTTTATTAACCTTCTTCTATGGTACACACATTTCGAATTAGCTGTGTGGCAAAAATTTTTTTTTGTTTGCCGGACCGATTGCGACAATTATACATTACCAGCTCAGTCCCCATGTCTGTCACCATGTATCGTTCCAGTCCCACATTTAACATTTTTCTTATCAATATTTCTAAAACAGCAAAAAATTTTAAAATTCAATATGGCAACTGAAACAGAGCCTTAAGCTTTGTATTGAGCGATATTCACTTACTTTATATTTCTGTTGGTTTGATAGCTCCAAAACAGTGTAACAGGGGCGGCACTCAAACTACCCTCGTTAACTAGAGCGGGTAGTACACAGGACATTCCAGCCCTACAGTCTGTACTCCCATGTCTAACTTACATACTAAACTTAAACCTAGGACAATCCTTCCTCACATGCCCAAGGACATTACAAATCCAACAGCGCCGAGTCTTATCTAGCCCCTTGCAGCGCAATCTTTCGACGCACGTATTACGGTAAACGTTACTAGACCTCTCCTGTGCCTGTCTGTTTACTTCAGAACCGTTTGCCACCTTATTGTCCAGCACCTTAACCACCGGTTTCCCAAACATGTCTCGTGACTGTCCACGTAACCTATCGCCCTGACGGAACTCTGACATCACATACTTTCCAGTTCCGTTCGGCAATCCTTACATAATCCGCCGCGTCTTCAGACGCAAATGGCACAGCCTGCAAATATTTTTTTTCCACCTCAATACAAACCTCCAACAGTTTCTGTAAATTACTAGGTTTGTTACTATACAGAAAATACTGCATAAATTCTGATCTAATTTTGTCTAACACTTCCTGTGTAGAGCTAACATCATTGCATATCAACCCAATGATGTCAACATGATCTTTTATATCTTTGACATCTTTGACAAAATTGCTTAAGCCTTCCGTTCTCCCTTGATAACGTTCCATTTTTTTGGCTACGCAATTTATTCAGCGCGCTTTGTGCATCACACATTAAGAGTCCTGTTGACGATATCCTCAACTTCCCCGTTACTTATAATAGCGTCATTAAATAGACTCATGTTATCAGGCACTCGCGGCAAAGCTAACATGTACCAAACCGTTTTTGTCCACAATATTCAGGCTAACCAGTTGATGTAAACATAATAAAAATTGTATAACCAAATGCACATCATTAGACTTTACCGTCGGCAAATGCTCGCGTAACTCTGTCAGAATATTTTTACAAATCTTAAATTTGTCTGCCTGACTGTCAGCTTTATTAGATATCTCAGCCTTCGCCTCTTTCAATACTTATTCCCTGACCTTGTCCCTTAACGCATCAAAGGACTCCTGACCGTCCAACGTTTCTCCTGCGTCAGTCAACAATCCCGTCAATGATGGCTTAGTTAACTTTTGTAGCCAGGCCGTTTTCACATTTGACGCCATTATGCCTTCCACTAAAATACCCACTGAAAAAAACAAAATTAATTCTATTACCACTGATGCCTTAATATTACACAGAGTACTCACCCAGTCCTGTCTTCTTCTTACTCAATATTCCGTTACAATTTTTCTACATAATTTTTCTGGCTCAAATATGCTACACCAGTTGCGCCCATAATATAACAGAGGGACGTGAGTACCACATACTCTACTAAAATAAATGTATGTACATTCATCCTCTTTAAGAATCTCATGAAATTACAAGCCGAGTGAACAGCTAGCATGAACATAACAAACACAGCTGATACAAGGTCGCTGCGTGGCCGTGACCCAGCAAGGCCATCGCGTCGTCACTATCTAATAGGGCCCGCTTGACTGTTCAAGAGCACAGCTGCTACGTCATGCTTCCGCGTAGCCCACCTAGCAAACATCATACGACAATATGTCAAGTCACGGAAATTTTTCAGTAAACCGTACACATTAACATAATAGCACAAGGCATACAATAACATAAGTGACAAACCTACTCCTATTCTGAAGGCCTAACCACTCTGTTTTACAAGTTCGTGTAGCTTCTATGCAGCGTGAAGAAAGCAGCACACGAACAGAACCAAGCTCAGCCATGCAGAGTAAATTAACTCTTCTGTTCTGAGGTCCGTAACTTGAACCAGGCTCTACTACGCAGAGTTTTTCGCAGCTTCTGTAATGGGGGCGGCACTCAACCCACCCTCGTTAACTAGAGCGGGTAGTACACGGGACCAGCCCTACAATCTGTACTCCCATGGAAGCGTGCTGCCATAATTAACTCGCATAACAACTTTATACAAACTACGTAATATAACTGCACATATACATACAATATTCCAGAATACATACACCTTTAATACCTGCTACCAATAGCAGTTTCTAATCCTGCCCCGTACTATAAATGTATATTGTCACTTACGTATTGTTGGGTCGCACACACGGAAAACACTTTATTGTAGTGTCGTACCTGTCTGCAGTATAGATCACGCTACCTTCCGACCACGCAATACCTATTCCAGCATTAAGGGGCTCCTGGAACAGCATCCAAACGGGGCTCGTTCTCATCTCTCCTTGTAAAGGTACACACTAGGGTATTAATAAATCTGCGTACAACCCTCAATGGTACCATAACTCTCACCAGCTTATGCTAGTAGACACTGGTAACTAGCAGCAGACTGCCCCTGTCAAACACTGCAAAGTACTCGTCCCGTTCAACTCAAGAAGCCGTCGACTTTCGGGGCACAGCTCACGAACACAGTGCAAGGCGCTCTAGCGGCCTACATGCCAACTAGCGGGTCAGGGCTGCCTCCTGATCAATGCAAAATGTCTCAGTAAACTGATAAAATGCTGTGTCCAGCCGAAACGAGACGTGAGCACCGTCTCAACAGGTTACTTGTATATAAAAATGTATGACATAAGCTGTGTTCACTGGATTCTCCGCTACCGTCTGCCATGTTATACTGCCCGCATGGAAACCCTACATCCCCTTAGAAGGTAGTTAGACTTGTCTATGAGCCATTACCATCCAGATTGCAACCATTGAATATTAAATTAATAAAGAAAATAGTCAAAACTTCTAGCATCAAGTTAATTGATGTGTTTGTGTGTGTTAGTAGTTCAGTTTTGGTTAATATTCGTAGTAGGACTTATGACAAAGTAGAGTGAATCAGTACATTTTAAGGCATCAGTATTATTCATAATATTTTTCATTAGGGTTCATATGTAGTCATTCTCACTCAAAATTTTGTTTCGATGCACACCAGCCACAAGTAGAGCATGGTACTTCATCATGGCAGTGTTTGTGTAGCTTTGGAATTAACAGGATCTGTAGGGCGGTCGTGGAAGAAATAAGTAATTTCTGTTAACAACATGAGTGTCGACCCCCGAATACATAACCAGGCCTTGTCCTGGCCTAAACAAGGGTGCAACATATAGTGCAGGTTAGTTATAGAACCAGCAAAACATCACAACCAGCAGGGTAGCCGCTGGGCTATAGACCATGCTCTTGCCCGTGTTCCGCTGAGCTGGCCTACCATGCGAAACTGGCTTGTAAGGAAATATTGTCTGTTGTTTTCTCCCTTATTGCATCATCGCCAAAAATCTGTGCACACTGGCCGCATCATATTATGAAACAAGAAAATTAATTTTACATAAAAAAGTGAGTTAGGATTTATATTTGTTTATTTGAAGGAATTACGAAGTTGGGTATTTTTCTAACATACAGTGCTTGTTTTTTAAGGTGTTTTTTTAAATACTTTATTATAATAAAAAATCTTTCAAGATTATGTTATGCATTATAGAAATTCTTGAAATTTTTACTGAATATTTGCAGATTTTACATAGACTGTCAAATCGGAACCTACTGACTATTGATACGAGGAATTTTGAATTATCTGCTATCAGATCACTGGATTTTTGCTCAGCCTTGTTAAAAAATTGATGATAATTAACCACTTAATGTGATTTTATTTGTACACATTTCCAGACATGGAAGGTTAGGAAAATCTTCCAGTATATACATTTCTCTGTATAAATATTCTGCTTTTCAGAATTTTTTAAGAAAAAATGTCCTTGACATATCAGATCACTGGTGTTCTTCGTTACGTAGGACATTTAAGGTCAACTCAAGTTTCCTACAAAAATCATAGCACTTAAATGTGAAGTCCAGTGGTGACACAAAGGAAATTCCATAGTTGGTATTCACATTCTGTTCATGCCGGCGCCAAAATATCAGGGGTGATGGTACCAATGGTGTCCACAATCTGAATCAGGCTACGGAGGTCCTGAAGGTTCTGTACTGCAGCAGCATACACCCTGTTTTTTTTTGTATTGTACATGAATTCAGTAGAACCTGAGCATTGTTAAGACCCCCTATGGTTCCTGAAACAGGCTCAAAAGAGGGGTCAAGTAATGGATTCTGATATATATTGTGGAAAAATTCAGGCTGATTATTCTGGTGTTTCAAAACTGAGCTGCTAAAACATTCACAACATGTTAAGTCCAGTATATCAATTAGAATCAACTAGAATTTTGTTTTTATGAATTTGTTTTGTTAATAGTTATAGTCAAACTTCCCTGCAATGTTTGTGTAGGTACTGCATTCATATTCATATTAGTAAGAAAATTCAGTCGTCATAGAGGATAGTTAAAAGTTTTAATTTCCAAATGAAGACTTTAAATTCTAGGGCAAAAAATATGTGAAAAAAAAAAAAAGTTTACAAAGTAAGAGACTGTTCATCGTATGAAACTTAAGCTTTAAACTGTGACTGTAGCTTTACACATGCCACTCTTGCATACCAGGCTTTACCATATACTTACAATAAGGTTTATGATTGACCCTCTGTCAATTTTTATTTGAAAGTAAATACTGTAACCACAAGTATAAATATACAAGTCATAAGATTGTATAATGTATTGTTTGTATAAAAATGCCTCTAACTTTTCTTTCTGACTCTTAAGCTAGTACTGTACTATTGTCGACATACACCATTGCAAAATTATGTCATCCCAGAAATCTTAAAATTCATTCCAATATTTCTGGAATTATAATAAATTTTGCAATGACATATGTCCAGTAGTACAGTACTTTATTCTGTCACATTGCAAGAAACATTCAAAGACATTACCTAAGTTAGGATACCAAACTGGAATAATTTTTGTGTAATAGGTGACAAAACTTTTAAAGTAGCTTGATCTTAATCAAGGCGACCACATTAATTATTCAAATTCTCTGTTTAGGTGCCAGTGCAATAAAGTAGTACGTATTGGAAGAAGGACGATGATGGCACAATGTGCTGTGCTTGCACATTGACAGCTATGAAGTAGTATGATATGGGTCAGGGTGGTTCGTGAACCACTTATGTGTTACTCTCTTTTACGTGCTCTGGAGTGTTGTTATGCATATGTTTTGTGTCACAGGACAGTTGGGGAGGTGATGTCAGGCATTGTGGCTAAGTGTATAGCAGCTCCCAAGACAAAGACAAAGGAATTGGCCATCCAGGTGGCGCTCATGTACATTGAAATAGAGAAGCAGGAGGCAGTGCAAGAGGAGCTGATGAAAGGAATGGAGCACAAGAACCCTAAGATAGTCGCAGCCTGCATTGCCACCACCACCCAGGCTCTCAGGTTCGCTCTTGGTCTCTTCTCTCTCCTTCTCTCGCCACTCTTCTCTTCTCATTTCCTTTCTTACCTGTGTTTATATTTAGACACTTGCCACAAATACATTGTGTATAGGACACACATCAAACTGTGATACAGTAGAACCGGGATCTAACTACACTGGATTTAATTATATCATTCTCAGGAACTGACAGAAATATAAATTGTATTTTTAAAACATGAAAGATTAATGCAAAACTCAAGAAGTTGTTATTTATGGTGGTTTTAAATTGTTTGCATGCAACAAAAACGTGTTAGAGTTGCCATTAATTTGTAAACCACACATGTGAAATAACGAAAAATTTCACAAAAACTTTAAAGCTTGCTAGAACACACTTGAAATGTATAAGACTGCTGAGTTAAGCCACGCATGTCTGCGGAGTTAAGTCACGTGTGCAACACCCATATGTGAGAAGTACACTGTGGTCTCGTCTTCTTTCTCCCTCCTTCTTTGCAACTACATAAAAAAAGAGTCCACTAGAAAAAAATAAGCAAAGAAACATATTAAAAATACACACCAAGAGTCCACAGAGATAAAATAACACAAAGACAATTACTATGTAATGAAGCTGAGAAACTAAGGTTTAAATTTTGCAATGACTATCACATTAAAACTGTTTTAGTTTTTTCGAGACCTCAAAGGTACAATAATGCAAAGAAAATAAAGATTAAAACTAGTGATTGGAGAATCGGTTCCTCTGTACGTCAGTTCTGTTGATTCAATAAGGAAGTGAATTGTATCGGCACAGACAGTCTTTATAACCATAATTTTTGGTTCTGAACGTCTGGCTACATAATGAATGTCATGTTAGTATTTTGTTGAACTGAAATATTTACAGGCACAAAAATATAACATCTACACGTGAAACTGAAATAATTATTACTTACGTTAAAGTAATTTTAATCGGCCATTCAAGTTTTAGTTTTACCACTGAAACATACTTTGAAAGTTTTTTTAGTTGCAAACGTTCACACTTGAAAAATTGTCATTGGCATTTGTTTATTTGTCTTTTGTATAATACGTTGTAGAAATGACACAAAAAATTATTAACGTGTTTCAATTACACTACTCACTAGACCCTCGATTTTACAAATACTGACGGTTCCATTTATGACATTTGTAAAATCGCTACTTTTGTAAATTCGATTGAGGTCAATTTCGCCTCCTACCCCTTGGCAGGGATACCAACGTCTACGGATTCTCCGTAGTTTCTACGGACAAAGTATGTAAACTACGAATCTCCGGACGATGTACGGCATACTACGGATACGCGGCAAAATAGCTAGTGTCATTTACTGCAGACGCGTATTTATATCTTTGTGTGTGGGTGTAGGGGAGGGGGGGGGGTCCATGCGTACAGCGTTGCCACTAAAGCGGTAGTAGACGTACAATTGTTTCGGTACTCGTAACTGTAGTTTTTGACTTGTTCTGTTACGCGTGTACCAGTATTATGCGGTGAGCGTACCAGATTTACCATGCGACTAACTTACTTCCACTGTTGCCAATCACTTCAGTTCGGGCCGAGGACATTT
>PNEQ01034772.1:49036-97540 GCA_003012365.1 Medauroidea extradentata | reverse complement strand
TAATTGTGTATAACAAAGGTTATGTATATGTCTGTTTACCTTGCACCACTAGTAGATTTTTTTTTTATAATAAATGTTTTTGTATATAATGTGTGTAGTTTGTAAGCAACTATTATATTGACGTCCTCCATACACCAATTGTCAACGACAAATTGTAAGGTGTCTATGGAGTGAAAAATAAATAAATAAATAAATAAATGATCTGCAAAATTCAACAAAAATGTCAACATTGCAACATGCTGAAACTTTTTTTAAAATAGAAGTTATTACAGAAAATAATTAAATATAATTTAACATCTAACACTCCACCTTAAAACCACAAAGTTAAAAAAAAATCGTGTTAGCAGAGCGTGGTTTCGATCCACGGACCTCTGGGTTATGGGCCCAGCACGCTTCCACTGCGCCACTCTGCTCTTAATAATTTCGGGTTCCTAAATATAACTCTTAGAACTTTCTGTAAACAAATTTACCATTTTTGTAGGTGTCGTGTTATTAAATATCTTAAAGAGTCGTTTCATCTTTGTGGTACGAATATAAACTTCGATTAATTCGTGTAAAGCATCAGGATTGTCTTATTTTGCTCACTTCTGAACTTTTTTTTTTTGCTAGTACAAAGTGGCAACATCTATTTGATAGCAGCGGAGATCTACTACAGTGCGCTCTGTTGTCACGCAATCAAACTTTTAAATTTAGTAAACGCTAAGCTTTGTAGATAGCGCTAGAGGTACCATACCTCCGTGCACGAACAGTAAGGCGGCAGGCCTCTTTCGTTTTCTTTCCGAAAGGCGCGAAATACTCTTATGCTCAAAAAGTAAACCGAAATGTGTGAGTAAAATGAATAATTTAATCAATGATTTTACGTCGATTAAATGGTGTAAGTTAGTAGGAAGTCTTGATCTCTTCGAGTAATGCTCTAATTGTGGTTCTTTTATATGAATATAAAATAAATAGAAAAAAAAGGGGGGTGGGGGTGGGACAGTAACCAACAACGAATACAGTTGAGACCCGGCGAAGAGTGACTCAATATTTTGGGGGAAGAATTTGTTTGGACGTTTGTGTGTGTTTTTTTTTTTTTAATTATGTGTAAAGCACTCTCATTTGTGTAAAATAGCTACTATTCGGAAATTTTTAGTTTTATACCTTCGTTCACAAATTTTAAATTATTTTGAAGTTAGGGGCACCCTCCTCCTCCCCCAGAACTAAAGTTAGGCTACCTGTATAGTTCGACCTCCCCCCTTCCTTACCAGTGAAAATAGCCAGTCAGGACCCATGATAATGATGGTTGGAAACGAGATATTACATCACAGATCTCGATGACTTCATATAGGTGCCTCGCGTGACGCCCCTGTCCTCAAATCATAACAGTGAAAGTATTCCCATTTTGAATGCATATGATAATAGTATAGTAAAATAACCAAGCTACATACAATTTCTAGGACTTAATATTGATAATAAATTAACTTGGACTGAACATCGTTGTTGGAAAGTAAGTTAGCATCCACTTATTACATTTGAAGAATGTCGAAAGGAAACATTGGTTACAAGACGTTAAAACCAAGCCTATTACACATTTTTTAAAACTCAGTTATGAAATACGGTATCGAATTCTGGGGTAATTAATTAAAACAAACAGTATTTTTTTTTTTGTAGAAGAAAGCAGTTAGGTTATTATCCAACTCTAGCAGCTAAACTTCATGCAGACATTTATTCTAAATCGATAAGATTCCTACACTTTATAATATTTATTTGATAACCTACGCTCAAACTAATTAATTTGAATAAACATTATTATAATTTAAATAAGGACGTACATTCTCATAACACAAGAAATGGCTATAAATTAAGAAATATACATCGTAGTTCCAAGTTCCAAAAAGGTAATTTTTACTCTGGCCTGCAATTCTTTAACATGGTTCCTAAATTTATAGTTGAAGAATCGAATATTAATAATTGCATGAATTAGTCCACAAATAAATAGACCACCAGTGACTTTATAATATTAAAGAAATTAAGGATTTTCTTATAAATGAGGTTAGAAAGCTTGGATCATGGACTAGTAATTTGGTCAAATATCCTTGTACCCTAGAACACGATCAGAATTTTCGACAAAGCGCTCTAGCTGTGCGCAGGCCTGGATTTACAGCGGGGCTTAGCGGGTTACATCCCAGAGCGGCAAAACCAGAGGGGCGGCAAATTTTCAGAGGAAAAAACTAACCAGTTTCAAAACAGTTGGAGGGTGTCCTTTTTATCCAGTTACGTATTCCAAAATTCGAACATTATTAATTGCAACAATATATGTTGTGGTGTACGTGTAAATGCATGATATAAACAACTAGTTTCACGTGTCCTATCGCTTAGTAGATAGACAATGTACTGCTCATGAAGGAATGAGTAAGGTGAAACAGTCCGACCAACGAAACCCGACCCGACCATTTGTGTGTGCGACACATTTGAGCTAGTCTTGCGTTCACTCTTAGTTGAGTTTTAGCATAAACAAAGCAAATTATAAACAAACATGTTCATTGGCTGCCGACCGCCGTGCACTGTGATCTTACATAAGAAATAGATCTTTGTTATCTGTCGTGTACATATAAATATACCACTCCATCACTTAAGGGGCCCGCCTCGTTGCCATAAAATCACACTGCAGCGTGTTTGAAGAAAACTTTTTACACCAAAACTAATACACGTGTGTTCACGCCGTTTCTCTACGAAAAGAACACACACTTCAGACGACTACCCTTAAGTACTTTCAAGACAACACACGTATTAGAAATCCCCGTTTTAGGGCACGTCAAAATGGGTTAAAACGGGGGTTTCAGGCTGCTATAGCGGAAAATATACTTGCCGAATACATGTGAAATCACTTAAGGGTAGTGCATTGGACTTTAGTAAAGTGATTTCGTAAATAAAACAATAGGGTTGCCATTTAAAGTCCCATAGGAAAATTGTTTTTTCGCGAAGACTGCAGGCCTTAAGCGTAGAGGCGACGCTCCTTTGTATGGCCCATACGACGTCGCCCTTAGCACCATACCTCACTCACACAAACACATGTGCCACGAGGCGGGCCCCTTAATGAGAGAGTTTTATTAACAAATATCTAAAATATACAGACGTTGCAAACACAATCTACGACGCTATATGTTTATTACTATAATTATGGTTAGCGGACGACACGTCCGTACAGTTGAATCACTAGTTATTTAACGACTGACGCACTGTTAAACGTACGAGTTTCTTGGTACACTTGCCAGTATTTTGAGATGTACGATACTCTGAAAATACCGAAAGTTTAGTTCTGTAATAATTACCACAGTAAAAATAAGTCAGAAATATCACAATCAGTTACAATGTTTTATTTTTTCAAAGTATTTTTGCACGTTAACGCGTTAATGTTGTGGTTACTGCGAATGATTTTCTTTCCGTTCGTCCATTTTCCGTTCCAGTTCGCCCGAACCACGACCGCGTGGTCCGAACCAAAGTTCCTTGGTCTATTTTGTTCCGTCCTCGCGTCGGTTATTTTTACATCGCTTGCGGATTAGGTTATGTGATGCTGGACGTGAACAGTGAAAACGTCTTGCATGGTTTTCGAAACGGGGATATATGTCTTCATTACTAAACAAGCTGTGGTGATGTTTATAAGACCAGAATAAAAATTTCGCATAGCATTCTTTTGTATATATATATATATATATATATATATATATATATATATATATATATATATATATATATATATATATAAACAACATGTGTCGTGAATTATCGACAGATTGTTTGGTGATTCATAGAATATAATTTTTCCAAAACGAAGTACAAAATAATCCAGGAAGACTTCACAGTAAGTTTAATCACTCATTTTGTTGACAACTTTTTTTCTGCATGTAATACCAAATTTTCGTTACGCTAATACCAGAATATTTGAATACAATCGTTTGTCATGACTTGACTACAATTAAAATTTGAAATATACTGTAATTGCACACGATGTCAATATTTTTATCAAGTTTTATGTAATTTTTGTTTCCCTGTGTCGATAACACGTACGAAATTTTCACGCAATATTGTTTTAATATATACGGCGTTGTTGATTCCTACGATGCCGACTGTACACACTTTTGTCAGTTGGAAATAGTAGGTCGGCGCGATGCACAAATTGAGCCAATTAGAAGCTAGCGAAGTGCAATGATATTACGTTATTTGTTTACTTCAGAACTCAAATTAGAGTGAACGGAGAATAATGCCGCGTATTTTCTTTCAGAGCTTCTGTAGGCAAGTAGAAAGTTCTTTCTGTCTAGGTAGCAGTGTAACGCTGTATATTACCACGTCGTACCACACGTCACTATCGGCGTGCTTCGTCTTTGGCCTTATACTATTACATAGGAAGTTGAGGTTGCAATAACAGTTTTTTGTGTTTAGTTGCATTGATTGTGTTGTGTTATTTATGGTGTGTTTTGTTCAACTGTTGGGTTGTTACTTTATTACGGAAAATACCAGAATTGTGATAATTTGGGATTGTGCTTAAAGTAAGTAAAACTAGCACTATGCATAAAATTTTTTACACTTTTATTTGTAACTAGTTTTTGTGTAATTATGTTTGTTAGAGTTATTTGTTCTCTTTCAAAAACAATTCGATAGGTTACAAACGGCTTAGTCATTAATAGACATCAAATAAGTTTGTCGTTCTGGCTTTTAACAATCATGTAACAATGGGCTAACAATTATTTGCGTACATCAGTTAGGTTACTCACTCGATCACATTTACATGATCAAGTTACGGATCTAAGTATTTGAGAATTAAGGCCAGAACTGACTGAGTTGGAGAAGTATACTAAATTCTCAAATATCTCGGTAACTGACTAACCATTTTCATGCAATTACTGTATTTCAAAATGTTAACTGCGACTAAATACTGCATTAATAATTAATTATATAATTTAAATGTCATTATATCGTAAGTGTGGTAATCTGGCATTCATAGCTTGTTTAACACACATGCGATCTATTGACATTGGTTGTTCTTACATTAAGCCACAGCTTATATTGTGATAAAAATACATACTGATATAGTTTTCTTAAAACATTGATATGCAAATATGCACAATTTAAACATACATTTTTGAGACAAATAATTCAGTTTTCATTTTCGGACTAAGAAGCGACACTGTAAAGTATCCAGGAACGGTGGTGAAAGAAAACCGGCTGAAGTGTAGGGCCGGCTGTCCACCGAGCTTGTCATCCACCCAGCTCGAAGCTTGAAAATAATTAGGTGAGATGAAAGTGGAGTAGCGACGGAATGAAAAAGACGTGAGAATTCGAAAAATTCGGGCCTACCCCGCCAGGATTTGAACCCGGATTGCTTTGGTGGGAACCAAAAGGTCTGACTATGCGGTCCATATGAAAAGAACACAGCCATTCGGATGTACAATCAGGGGACCACAGTCACACGCTATCAACTTGGAAGTAAAGTCATGTTGTTGATGAAAGTAACATTAATTAATAATGGTTTTAGAAAAGACATTCGCGACACTTTTTTCACCTCTTTTCTGATTCCCAGCCCTACAACTGACTCCGACGACGCAACTATTTGTCCTCTAGTCTGTGGTATATTCCATTTCATATAAGTTTTGATTAATTTGACAGCAACTTATGGCCAATAATTTGTAATATTTTGTTATTTGTGTCACTACACAAGACAAACTTTGCAGCACAAATGCTGAAATGGACATCTCAGGTTTATTTTAAAGCTAATAAATGTCTTGCGCTGTGCAACAAATCACAAAATACTGAAAATTAATGCCCATAAGTTGCTGTAAAATTTATCCAGACTTATATGAAACAGAGTATACGAGTGGTCTGCTGATGAAATCCCAGGCATTGTTGTTTATATGTTCCATTCACCTCATTTCGTTATCGAGTGGAGTAGATAGATTTGTATGACTCACAACAGCTGTTTTGATAACCAATTAAGGATGAATGAATTTTATGTGGAACGGCGATGGAATGCAATGGAGAAAGAAGCGGGAGATTCCTGAGTAAATTCGTGGACTAGCGACATTGTCCGGTACAGTTCTCACAAACAAAAACCTTTTTCATAATGAATGTCGCGTAAAGTAGTTCATCATGATGATTGATGAGTTGGCTTTTATTTGCTTACAATTATGATACGAGAAATTCTTAATTATATATATATATAATTAAGAATTTCTCGTATCATAATTGTAAAAACCCCATATATATATATATATATATATATATATATATATATATATATATATATATATATATATATATATATATATATAAATGAATCCCTATTTCCCTTGGTCACGCCATCACGCGTGAACGGCTGGACCGATTTCACTATTTTTTTTGTTGTGTTTGTTATTGTCAGGAGAAGTCTCTTATTAAAAAAAAATTAAAAAAATAGCGTGGACAGTTATAAAATTTAAGAATACTTATTTAAGAAACTTAACAACAATATAATATTATTTCTAATATAACCTTAGCGCTTTGGACAATATAAACATTTGACAAAGAGGATGTACAAAATCTGAATATCGTTTAAAACAAATGCTTCGATTGAAGTTCTTTAATTGATAAGAAATAAATAAAGAAAACTGAATTTCTTAGTCTACATCACGGTTAGTTCAGAGCCATTACGCCTTGAGGATGCTAAACAAATACGAACATTGTTTTCATAATTTTGTCTACATGCTTCCTGTCTTAACGATGACTATTGAAATCGAATTGTTATAATTATTAAAAAAATGTGTTTGTTATTCCAATGCTTTATGATATACAATATTCTTAGTATATAAATAGTTTTGTTGGTATTCCGACACGGGAACAGGCGACATATAACTGGCCATGTGAAAAACATGGATTAAAAAAAAAAAACAAAAAAGAAAACAAACACTTAGCGACTGCCCTTGAGATTTATTTATCGACATTAATTATAACAATTCGATTTCAATAGTCATCGCTATGACAGGACAACGTCTGTCGGGTCAGCTAGTAGAGAATACAAAACACCAATGCATTTCAAATGTTTTATTGTTTGTAAGTTAATACCATTTTTAAATGTATTGTTTTCCCACTGCAATGTATTACGTTGCACTGCGCGCCAGTTTAGTGTTTGTACATAGAGCCAACATGGCAGTAGGCACGCGCGCCTCGCGGCTCTTATTGCTGCCTTTTTTTTATAAAAAAAAAGTGGGTGGCAATTTTGGTGTATTCCCTCAGCAACAAAACTATAAATCCGCCACTGACTGTACGGTATTGGTTTATAGCGTATTTGACCAAGTGTAATGTGATGCATTTTATAATATAAAATATTATGTAACTAGCAGTTCACCCGTGACTTTGCTCGCGTGTGTTATTCATAGTAGATAATATTTAATTTTTTTGAAAGACATCTTTGTACACCAGATAGTTAGTTCAGTCATCAAGTGTTAGAATGCCAAATCTGCTAGTCAAGTTAACTCTGAAGCAGGATAAGTAGCTATAGATGTCCACACGAAAAGCAGTCTTAATTTTGTCGCTGCCACTAACAGCGACTTCGCCTGGGACTTATTTATAGCCACAGAAAAATTTACATTGTGGGGTAATTACAGACTCCTAACTATAAGAGGGTAATCGAATGAAATACACAATTTACATGGTATTAAGACTGATTTCCCCCGGGCATAACTATTGGCGATGATGCGGGGTAATGTATCGTAGAAATATAAACTTATTTGGGATGGTATGTGTGGTATGACGCTGTCGAGGAACTTTAGTGGATAGTGGACTGTATAATACATTTTTATCACTTCTGAACGACTTCACACCAATTGCACTAATTTAATCTGTCCTGCAGTTTTTGTGTGTCAGAACGACAAACAGCTGCGCCACATAACGTCGAAATTATTCATAATTTCCTAGATTCATTAAGGTTGTACAAAAACACGTATCGATAGAACTGTAGAACAAAACTCCTGTATAATTTATTTCTCGCTAATTGTACTTGCTTTTCGGATCGTCTGCCTTGAAAGTTTACAAACTAAGTTTTCTTCTTAATAACAAAGTTATCTTATAAAATAAAAAAAAATTGCATTACTTTTTTTAGGTACTTAAGTAAGCATCATTCTGACGCGAACACAACCTCAATATATCTACTGATTAGATAAGAAGTATCATCGGCTGATAGAAAACAATTTTTACGCCTGTTCGCCCCTTTAGATGTTGCATTTCAAATAATCTTAATTTAACATCTTAAATAATTGTTCAAGTATTTAAGTGAAGTGAAAATCACGACGATAGCTCGTTCAATCGAAGCAAACTCGATCATTCATTAAAAATCACATATCACTCCTGTACGGTACTAAGAATTCGAGTTTTACAAAATCTTAGGAATCTTTTAGCGACCATTTACCTAATCATCATCCTGAAGAAAAATTAATTGAATATCTCGATGAGTTCGATATTTATCGAAAACTTATCTAAAACACATTCTAGCTCTTTTCAACTCCTAAGAGAATTAATTTCGAAAACCCCTTGGATCACATTTTAGACTATTTTACAGGTGTCTCTTGAACGTGATAAACACGACAATAGCCCGATGGATTCAGTATATATCGACGATTAATCGAAAACACATTTCACCACTTTTCAGCCATTTTCACCTCCTTAGATCGGAATTTCGAAAATTCGTGAAATCACTTTTCAGATATTTGAGAAAGCATAAATCTTAAACAAATATCACGTCGATATATAAATATCAATAGGGTCGATACATATTTCGTTTGTCAATAAAAACAAAAACTTCATCCACTTTTACCTTTTTAGTGCCGAATTCGGAAAATATATTTTAATGGTATCTTAGAAGTTTACACAAGTATTTATCTAAAGCAAAGAGCACTTCGATATCTCGATTGGTTCGATATAGAGGAATAATCGAAGACACATTTAACGTATTTTCACCCCCTTAATTATCAAATTTCGAAACGTCTTGGGGTCCTGTTATAGTCATTTGTATATGAACCAATTGAAGTAAAAATTATGACGATAGTCCATTGTGTTCCAGTGATATAGACGATTCATTAAAAAAATATTTCCCCCCTTTTTACTGCTTGGGGGTAGAATTTCAAAATATCCTAAAACTACTTTTTGGGTATTTACGTAAGCAACATTTTGAAGTGAAAACCAACTCTCTGTCCAGGAGGATTCGATAGATATCGAAACTTAATCGGAAACACAATTAGGGTCTTTTCACCTCCTTAAATGTTGAATTTCGAAAAATCGTGAAGTTGGCTAGTATGCATTTTATACGTGTGGCCTTCACGATGATAGATCGTAGGGTTCGAGCTCTATCGACGTTTCTTCGGAAATACATTTCACCCCGTTTCACCCCCTTAGCGGTCGAATTTCAAGAAATCCCTTCTCAGTGCTCGCCAACGACCTGAGAGGAAACCACACAATAAAATGTCACGATTCTAGGTCCAGTGGTTTGGGCTGCAGTTTGATATGTCAGTCAGTCAATGTTCTCTTTTATGTATAGAGATTGTAATATGATGTATTTTATTCCAAACGAAAATTTGTAATTTTTATTTTTCTTTGTTTATCATATGTAATTTGTTTGTTTTTATGTGACAAATTCCATATCCTTGAGTACTGTGACTTATGTGAGATCGACGGAATGATTATGACATAAATGAAATAAATAAAAACACTATGAATCACTCCCCCCTCCCCAAACATTAGAAATGTCTCAATCTCCCTACCCCATCATCCTTTTGCACGCGTAACTTTTTTTAAACAAAAAAATTTATCTATAAACAAGAGAAAAATACACATCTTAGAATTATCACAGAGTAAGTAAGTGTAACAGATTACTGTGTGGTATTATCGTATCTATTTACGTTAGAGATAATTGTACAAGCCTGCATTTATTTTAATGAGAGACGAGATATGTCCAATCTCAGATTTTAATACACATAATGAAATAGTTCTCTAATTTAATGTTATTGTTAAGCATTAACTGCTCTGATACAGAAACATTATGTTTGAAGGCCTTAAAAATTAAGGGGAAACTAAAAATTATGTAAATGTTTAGCAGAAAAAACACTGATTGAGGATTTTTGGTAACTCACAAATATATTTATATTTTATAATTTGTATGACATGTCAACTACAATTTTACTCACAAATATAATTTTTTATTGGCCCACAAATTGCAACATAATTTTGCTTTTGCTAAAAATCCACATAAAACAACAGAATTTGACACATAGTTAACATAATTATGTACAATTAAAACATTGCCATTTATCTAGTCCTTCACACAGAATAGCAGGAATATTTCAAACATGAAAATTTTACCAAGAATGTATGGGTTTATAAACATACACCATTGCTTGTGATTTGTTGATAAAACCTGTGAAATATTGAACAGGCAACCCACGAGGACAGCAAGACAGTTGATCGTAAAGAAATGAACTGATGTACTCGATGAGAAAGGTTAACAGTTTTCTTAAATCAAGAAATTCCAAATTAAGAGTCTAATCAAAACTACAACAGAACACACGTAAACGAAAAAAAAAAAAAAAAACACTGAATGTATGATTAAAATGAGATTCGACATACAATCGTTGAAAACATACAAATAATCATACAACAGACTACACAGCAGTCAGCAAGCAATGCCAAGAAATTCAGTCAGAATGCTACAATACACCAACAGAACAAGCAGACGAAAACAAATACTGAACGTGAAAATACAATGGAAATCGACAACGACAACAGTGGGCAGCACAGAGAAACAGACAACTCAGGTTTCAAACAACGAAAAACGCTATGTTTCGGGAATTGATGTCTATTCCCGTCGTCAGGCGTGTGATGCAACTTGTGTTGCTGATTAGTTCGGTCTGTGTCAACGTCCGCCACGTTTCCCACATGCACAAAATCCGGGACCGAACCCGCCGGGGATCGAGCCCAGATCGCCTAGGTGCACCGTGGAACTTATGATTACCGCTGTATGAATAGGCAATACACGGATATAGGTGATTCCGGATAAAGTGAGCACCTATGAAAACCTAGTTACTTTTTTTTCCTTTCCGATAATTTATAGTTTTCTGCCAATTTTTAACATAAACGAGGCAACTTACGCAACAATCAAGGTATATTGATTGTTACGTAAGTTGCCTCATTTATGTTAAAAGTTTATGTCAATATATACCGGCTGAAGTCATAATTAATCATGTTTTTAATTATTATTCTAGGCAAGATGGTCGCCAAAAGTTCTCACTTTATCTCGAACCACCTATAGCAGATATCGCTTGCGGTTGCTAAAAATAATTACATTTACTGTATTCTTTGCAACAGTTACCGGTACGTCAGTGAAACGAAAACATTGTATCGCTCAACCATAATTAAGGTTCTTATCCAGGTAGGATGCGTTGGTGTATGCATGGGCGTCGCAAGCTCATATTTAGGGGGGGGATGAAATTTATTTAATTGTTGAGGAACACCCACCCCAAAGGAAAGTGGGGGAGGGGGTGCTCCGGAAAATTTTAGGGTTTCAAGGTACAAAATGGGGATATTTAAGCGTTTCTCATTCCTAAAATATGCTAATTATATAGCTGGTCGAAATAGCGATTTTCTTTTTTTAAAACATTTTTTTAAGTGAACAGATTTGCAAAAAAAAAAAAAAAACATTAACATAGATACATGTTTGAGCCCTATACACACCACAAAATAAAGAATTTAAATACCAGGATGAACCTGAATGTTAAACTTACAAGTTGTAGTAGCAGTAAGAATGTTCGACACAATATCAAAAATTAATTAAAAAAAAAAAAAAAAAAAAAAACTTGTAATCACTCTCATTGTAATATCTTGCATGATCACCCTAGTATATGTTTTAAAAATATATTTTCGAAACCTGCCAAAAATCTGAGGAAACAGTTCACCGAATTTGAGCAGATAAACATTTATAAAGAATATCTTTAAAGTTTGTCAATTTTTACTACATTTGGTATTGGCATAGTACAGAAACTGCCCGCAATGAAAGAATGACATAATGGAGAAAACCATACTTAACTGTAGAAATATTTTCTTGCAGATATTTAAACTGAAAAATTTACAATTTTACACTTCAAATTATTTATAAAATCTTCTTTGATTAAGTTCATTCAACACAACATTAACTTCACAAAATAGCACCTAAATTTAATTTAAAAAAAAAATTAAGCTATGCGTATACAGATCTTTAATAATAACACACACAAATAAAGATAAAATAATTTTTTTTTGTTGGGCGTAATATTTTTCGAATAATATAATCCATTCTCGGTAAAGTGGTGAGCACTTGAGGTACCTCTAATTTCGTCACTGCACGCTTAGTAAGTAAGACATTACAACACAAAACTACTTACCTAATTCTCTACTAACTTTACTGGAAGCAAATAGGCCTAACCGAACATTCGTGTGTGAAATGCTACACAAAGTTTTAATTCAAAAGTGCTAATTTTGTCACGAATTGACTATTTACGTCAATATGTGCAGCAAATGGATTTTAGCTATAGTTTTTAAGTTATTACAGCACAGGATTTGTTAACGAAGTTATTGACGAATAAAAATATATCAGTGATAACAGAATTAGTATGTTTCATACCACTACGAAACATTTATGGTAGCCACGGCACGCTCTTGGAATGCACTTGGAGACTCAGTGAGGCAGAAATATGCCCAGTCTTCCAATTTCAAAAATGCTGTGCTAAACTCTCTTAGACAAGATCATTATATAGCATGAACAGTGGATTGAGACATATACCTATGTATGAATGTGCGAGTGAATGTGATAGTCAATGTTTTTATTTTTTGTTTTCTTTATTGTATTGTGATTTAAAAATTTTCTTCTTTCTTCTGAAAACATTTGAACTTAAATGCTGCAATGTTATTAATTAATTTAGCTATGTAAATTTAATATTTATTTTTATTTTCCTGTTACGTTGTAAAATGCTTTCTTATTATGTATACTGTGGTTAAGTGTAAGACAAGGCGACTTCGCCTTAACTTCGCCACATAAAAATTAAGACGAATAAATAAAATAAAATATAGAGCCTGTTATTCAGCATATGTTAAAAACTTTCGGAGACGAATCCTTATCAAAAATTAGGTATAGGCTAGTTACACTATGAAATTTTTGCCTATAATGCAATTTGTAAGGGAGACATTCACCCTTGAAAAATTAATTTTGAAATTGTATTTTTGCAAATTTTTGGAAACAACGTGGTGTTAATTTTCAATTCTGTGCACAATGATAAGTGTTATATAGATCTTCGAGCAAATCCAGAAACTGCTCTTTAAAACTCCCTTCATGAAAATAACAGGGGTGGTCACCCTCTTATTGACTATAACTTTTGTGACGTAGGTTTTTGTGAACATTTCATGATGTTTTTCTGAGCAGTACATTCTGAGCAACATAAAAGGTCTTGTTTTTACAAGTCTCTAGAATGTACAATTTGCTATAAAATGCATTCTAGCGTGTCTGTGTCAACAGTATAAAACCTGGCATATAGACAAAAACTGCTACACGCGCAATGTAATTGCACACAACATGCTTGTAAATGCATTTTGCACTTTCAAAAACACATCCTGTGCTATAGTTCTTTAGAACCATGTCACATATTTCAACTAAGTAAATCCCAACAAACTTACTTTCAAGCAACTCCATACACAGGAATGCCTATCACACACCATCATTGGTATGTTTCATGTATGAATTTCTTTGCCACAAAAATTCGTGTGCTAACAATGCTACTGCAGCATCTGATTATTTTTAAGATTTGTTTCTTGTAAACGGTGTATTCTAACGATTTTCAAAAAGAGGAACTTTTATGTTTGTTGGTATGTATTGCTCAGAAAATTAACATGAGATGTTTGCCACAGAAATACCACTCACTGAAAGGGCGTTATTTTCATGAAGGGGAGTGTTCTAAATTGCGGCTTTTTGACGAGCTGAAGATCTCAATAACACTAAACATTGTGCACAGAACTGAAATTTAACTCCTCGTCGTTTCCAATATTTTGCAAAAATATCCAAGTGCAAATTTCTGTCTTACGAATTGCAGTAAACAAAAATTTAATTGTGAAACTATATATCATTTGTGGTAAAGGATCACGTCCTAAAGTTCGTAAGATAAGTTAAGAAACAACCTGTATATATTGGAGTAGACGAAATTAAAATATGTATTATTGAGGGGGGACGTGTCCCCCCATCCTCTATGGTTGCAACGTCCGTGGGTGCATGTGAGGCACGGCTGTAGAAGAACAGGTCTGGACACTCGCCTTCACCCCCTTGTTGTTTGGCTGCAGTTCACCAAGTTACCGAGAATATTGTGTTTTATTGGCACTGCAATCAGGGCGGTCGGACTCAAACTCCGCCAACTTTCCTCCCACTTTTTCCCAGTGTTTATGTTATAAAGATAAACAATTTATCAAAACGTATTTTTTATCACTTTATAAAATACTCCCTTCGCTCAAAGTCCTAAAGCATGGCTCCAGCAATCTTTATTTACTTTATAATGTGAACACTGGCGGAATTTGATCCCGACCGTCCTGCTTGCAGCGCCGAAATGCACAACACTCTCGGTAACTTGGTGAACTGCAGCCAGACAACAAGGGGGTTAAGCAAAATACAATAGTAGACAGGCGAGTGTCTGTACTTTAATAACGACCGTGATGTGAGGCACAAAACCTGTGGAGCGTTAAGAGCGACGTCGGTCGGCGTATGTAATGCATTGTCGCCTCTACACGCAAACCCAGCAACTGACGCGCACAGCTTTATTATTATTCATTTTCCTATGGGACTTTACGCGGTAATCATATTATTTTATTTGCGATACTTATGTTTCATATTCCAGCGCCTATTTATACTATTGTGTTTTTCGAATCCAGTTGGAATTTTCCTAGATACTGCAGTTTAAAATAGCTGTTTTTAGCCATTTTGAGAGTCTTGAAAATCGTGTTTCCAATAAAGGATCCTAATTTTTAAACTGATAGAAACATTGTTTGAAATGTGTTCTCTTTTCATAGATGTAAAAACTTAATGCGCGTTGAGATATTTCTTCGAAATATGATTATTTGTAACTCGTTGCAATGCGTTTGAAGCGCGACTGGACTGTTCGCTGGCCAAGGTCGGCCAACCATTCCGAAATGACAAATATGCCATACCTACTACCTTTTGTTGTGGATGATATTGGCACAGAATATTTAGGCATACAGAAGTGAAACAGCAGGTAGGACAGCGAACTCAGCCACACACGCCAGCAAAATGGCTTCCCTGGCCAGGAAGATGGCGGAGACGCCTACCGCCAATCAGCGTAAGGCGGCTACAATGCTAGCCGGCAGCCAGGCCAATAGGAAACCTGCCGTAACATGCAGGAGCCAAACATACACGGGGCTGATATCAGCAACCTCGGGCAGCCAATAAGCGGCCAAGTTCGCCCGTATCAAACGAGCCGCCACGCCATTTCACGTCTGTATTACTATTTAGTCTGTGATATTGGTTTGCACATATTAGATTTTCTAGCATAATTCTGAATTGAATAAGCGTCAAAAGAGGACTGCCGCACAAGCGAGTGAGTGAGTGAGTGAGAGATTTTGGTCAGCGCTTAACATCGAGGTCTTTAGCGCTGATGGGGATGACATGATTCGAGTATGGAGCAGCGCCGGAATGAATCGGCGGGGAAAACGGGAGATCCCCCGAGAAAACCCGCCGACCAGCGGCATCGTCCGGCACGATTCCCATATGCGAAGATCCGGGGACCGACACTGCCGGGAATCGAACCCGGATCGCCTTGGTGGGTGGCGAGAGGTTTGACCTCTCGGCCACCGCGGCCCCGAATGCCGCATAAGTTGTAATAAGGTACTGGGGTGAGTCAGTAGAAATTATTGAGCTGTGATGTTTCAAAATGAAAATGTTTAGAATTGTTTTTTTAAGCACTCTCATTTTTTAACCTTCCACTCCTCCTTGAAATGTTCATGATGCAGCTTACTCCATACCCCTAAAATGTCTCGGCACCTCTCGGCTACTATACCCCCTTCCCCGAGGCTACGACAACGACTAAAATCTAAGCCAAGCCTTTTGAAACTTAAAGTAACTAGTTTAAACTTATTTTATTTATGCACGGTTACATATTAAACAATATTTGCTATTGTCCTCTGAATTCTAATAGTTTCCAATACAAGACTGGTATATTTCAAATTGCTGGCAGACAATAATATTTCTTGAGTTGCATATAAAGTGTTGGATCTACTCATTCCAACTCCCAAATTTTTTTTTTTTGTGTGGGAAAATAGCTAATATATGTGTTTTAATTTAATGTAAATGTAATATTTTACACTTGCCAAAATTGTTGTAAATATTAAAAGTCAGTGTAACAAACAGCCTTTGAAAGTACGTGTACTTATTCAATTTATTTTTCTGTGTTAAATTAACCACATTTCGTAACAGTTTTTGTTAATATTCGCGTAATATATACAGGTAAATTTTTACCGTTGGTCATGGTCACAGCAATATTTATGGAGGTTGGGTCAGTGTGCTGATTTGTGTCCCTAACATCTGAGGCAAAATATGACACCCGCGTAGTTTGTTTGTAATATCGGAGTCTTTGCGACAGGTGATTTGAACGATCAAATAAGGCAGTAACCATTTTTCCCGACATAATTATTGCCTATTAACACCTCTTCGTTATGCGGGTTCACTAATTGACAGTCGACTTACATACTCTAGTTATCTAAGCTTACAACTCAAATTATGTGTACTAAATGGTTGATCAGGGATTCATACCCTGATAATCTAGATCAGGAGCCTAAAGTGAGATACCTACATACAACGAATACGTAATGTATTCAAAATGCCATTTCGATGCACTTCTAGCATAACACTCAAAATAACTGAAGTAGAGATATAATTATATAACATAACACTTGCATCACAAATAAAAATTCCCGACACATAAAAGATCCCTTAAGAAATTAAAATCATTTATGAGCCTTAAATACGCCGAGGAATCGCTAAGTAAATCAGATAGTAGGAATTGAAACATAATAGAACAAAACAGCAACAAGACAAAATCCACAAAATTACGTTATCTATTGAAAACTGAATTGAAATGTAGCCTAATTTAATTTCTAGGTTTATCTTTTGGAATCGTCACATATGTACGTACAACATACGTAAGTTTCTTGGCAGTTACCTTTTTCTGTTTCAAGTTTCCTAGTTTTAATTATTTATTTTAGTTACTTAGTGGTCCTCCGACGCATTTACGGGTTAATAATGGTTTGAAATTATTATTTCTTACTTTTGAAGGGATCGTGTTGTGTGTCGGTTTTTTTAAATTTTAATTTAAGTGTAATTTGTAGCGTTTTAAACGTGAATACTATATATTAGTATACAATATTCTCAACATAAAATATCAATCTTTAGAAATTTGTGTGCGTATATTTTATATGATGATTTAATATATGTTATGATGACAACACTTACTATAGACACTTGGTTCCAAAATAACACCTAAGTTATACTGAATTACAGCCACAACGCGCTTGGACGCAGAATCAGGTCCAGGTTCCCATAGGACCATCTGATTTACTGCACCAAAATTTAAGTTGGTTGAATGAATAACAAATACTGATGAAAGATTGTGTACACAGCACGGGCGTAGAAGAACAGTTCTGGACACTCACCTATCTACCAATGTATTTTGCTTGACCCCCTTGTTGTTTGGTTGTAGTTCGTCAAGTTACCGAGAATGTTGTACTTTTTGGCGCTGTAATCCGGGCGGTCAGACTCAAACTCCACCCACTTTTTTCCATTTTAAAGTAAATAAAGATTGCTGGAGACTTTTATTAAATTTATGAGCGAAGGAAGTATTTAAAAATTGATAAAAAATACGTTTTGATAAATTGTTTATCCTAGTGGGAGGGAAGCGGGCGTAGTTAGAGTCAGACCGCCCTAACTGCAGCGCCAATAAACACAATATTCTCGGCAACTTGATGAACTACAGCCAAACAACAAGGGGGTCAAGTTTCCAAGCGAGTGTCCAGACCTGTTCTTCTACGGCCGTGGTACACAGCAAGGAGAAAACATTTATATACTGTGCATCTAAGGTGAAATGATGAAACCTATTCTTCCTTTACATGTCCACGGAATTCTCACGCCATCTCGGAGAAGAGTTTACAACTTTAAAACAGCTGGACAGATTTTCACTAAATGCAGCTGAGGATCCTCCCGATGAAACTAGCATTCATTTGTAAATAAGAAATATTGAAGTCGGTCTATGCAGCTACAATGCTACAGACAGACACAGCCGTCAAACTTATGTGGTTAAAAACAGAGATGCTCGCTGAGGTTTCACCTTCTAGCCACGAGATCCTAATGTGGCTTTGGTTTACTTAAATGGTTTTAGTTTATTTTAATTTGTTAGTTCCTCTCCTTCCATTCCTGTTATCCAGTCATGCTTAAGAGCTTGGGCCCGAGTTTCTCGGCTATCGAGAGAATTATTTTTAAAAAATAAATACGAGGGTCGATATCGTAAAATCGCTTCGTAACCTTTTTGCAAATTGGTTTTACTGCGCAATGTAATTTTTCGAGACAAGCTGTATGATGAGTAGAGCTAATTTAGCAATTAAAAGGAAATCTCGTTAATTAACTAATTAGCAACTATTTTGCAGTCTCCTGACTCGACAAAATTAGAGTACGCAGTTTAAATCAGCCATAACAAAGTTACGAAGCTATTTTACGATATCGGCTCCCATTTATGCTTTAAAAAATAATTGTTGTTAAATGCGAAGAAACTCGGGCCCATGCCCTTAAAACTTGGGCTTTTAATATGCTGAATATACCAAAGACGATCAAAATGTTACGGAAATAAGTGCCGTAAAATATGTTTATTTTACCTCGCAAGTATATGGAAATATCCCATAACCTTAGTAAAGAAACGTGCTTTCTTTTAATGTATGTGAAAATTTACGGTAGACTACTCTCTGTGGTAAAAAATCTCATATAAGTCGCATAAATTTCTCATGCTGTGACGTACTAATTTCTCGGTAGTCATACCAGTTTTTCGGGGTTCTAACAATGTCTCACGAAAAAAAAAAAAAAAAAAAAAAAAAAAAAAACTTGCTCTTACGTAGAGTACGTTACGACGTACCTACCAGTTTTTCATGGAATGCGCTTAAATTTCTGGGCGGATCTTTTGACTATGATCGAGAAACCGCATGTATATATTCTTAACCTTGACATTTGGAGAATTAAGGGGTTTGTAGATTACAGGTGTGTTATACGTGTACGTATTTAAATTAACTCCAAGTAACTTATATATAATTTTTGTCAAGAAAAAACAGACCAAATAGTAAAAACAATGTTAAGCCAAACTGTGTCACAGTTTTTCAATAGCTGATCTCGCTTAGGAATGAAAAAGCAATTGAATACCTCCGTGGAAGAAGGTCGGATGTAGCATGTACAGTACATGGAACATCCAATGGTGGAAGAAGGTTGGCTGTAGCATGTATAGTACATGTAACATCCAACCTTATTTCACGGAGGTATTCAATCATCGTGAAAGCAGTAGTAATAATGAATCGCGGCCTTAATTTAGTTACTAAATTATTTGCTTATCTGACTGAAAATTGTTTGGTAAATAACTACACGATGCGCATTATAGTACATTTCGCTTTTACGCTACTTTTTCTTTGGGTAATTTCCCATTTCACGTAAGCGAGCATTATTTTACACTTGTTTCCCTGACATGTATGTAAATTTTTCTCCAATGTTGTTTAACGTATAAAGTTTATTTGATAAAAATTGTACTTTTAATGCATAATTAAATCTTGTTGGCTGTTTATCGCTCCAGCCAAGCGAATTGCTAAGTGTTTATAAATTATGAATGTGACATGTATGCGATCACAAACACTTCGAACAACCTCGGACTTTCTCGTGAATTTCAAATCCTCTGCCGTAGCTGCCTAGAATGTCAGCTTACCTAGTGCAAAGATCCTTGGATATGCTCGTGCCATTTTTAAAAAATTCGTCTAGGTTCCGTTATAGTACGCAAAGCTTCCACAGATTTACCCAATGGGATGATGAAAGCTGTTAAATTAAAAAGAAATCTGTGGATTATTTCACGAGGAATTGAGGACTTAACATTCAAAAGGAGCTAAGTGCCATTTTCGACAAAAATGAGTTAGGTACATAGAAAGGTGCCAAAACATTAGGTCGAAGATATACCTAAAGTGCTATCTCCTAGTGATATGCGCACCGTACATCAGCACAATTACATGGTTGGAGTAACATCAACATATTCTAATTCATTGAAAAAAATATATATTGATGTTCATAAGTGTTTTGTATTCATTACTGTTCGATTGCTCCTATTTACTACTTTCCTATTATAAAAAAATATGTGAACACATTTGGATATTTCCTTGTTCATTTGTTTGTCGCAATATACTGATTTCGTCATTATCTCGAAACTTGCCTTTTGGCACTTGCCTCTTATGAATGTTAAGTCTTCAATTATGCAATAGTATTTTATACTAAACAAAAGTTATGCTTTAAAATAATTTATCAAAACGTTTAGCGCAAGACACTCACAGCTGTTCCGAAAGAATCCCACATAGTTACACAGGTTAAATCTGAAATATTTCGGAAGGTGTATCTTTATGTAAAATAATGGCAACTATGCTGGCAAATTAAAATGGCCTTCTGCCCAAGATGTCGAGCTGCTGGTGTCCAGAGCTCAGGCCTTTACAAGAATATTCAAAACTGTTCGTCGCGCACGAGTGATGTCTGTTTAAAATTGCAACAGTCTCAACTGATGCTTTACAAGTTTTAGCGGGAACGATACCCATCGACTTGCTAATAAAAGAAAGAGGAAGAATAGTTGTAGCATCCAGAACAAGACATCCAACAAAGAAAGAGAAACTGGAAGAACGGGAAAACATGCTGAACCTCTGGCATGATCGATGGACCAACTCTGAAAAAGGAAGATGGGTATTTGGACTAATTCCTGAAGTACGAGTTAGAATGAGGAGGAAATTCGTGGAACTTACCCATCACAATGCCCAATTGGAAACTGGATATGGGAACTTCAAGACTAATCTACACGAACGGAATTTCCAAGCTTCACCATTGTGTCAAGCTTGTGGAATGGATGACACAGTTGAGCATGTCATCAACGAATGTCTCAAGATCCAAGATATCATCGAATGGCTTGCTGAAGTTCTAGAGTAGCACAACCTCCAGTTAACTATGGACAATGTGATGAATGATGAAACTCTTCACAAGATCTGGAATAAATATATCAACAAGATCGGCAGGAGGCTAGAAGAGGTTGATCGTGAGAATGATTTGCAAAAACTACGAAAACTCCGATGACCTATAAGGAAAGGTACAGGTATAGACTCAAGAGGTTACTTGAATCAGAAGCATTTCTAAATGGCGAAGGGGGCAGGTTTTATAAGAAAACATGCATAAAGCCTAGTGATATACATTAAGGATAAAAGAAAGACGAGGCAAGGGGAAGAATGATAAAAGGTATGCCGTGTGTGCATTACTTTTGCAAGTAAGGCTGCTGCGCGGGCGAATGGAGGGAGCGCTGGACTTCGCGCCATAAAACCTGCTTAGGAATAGCTTTCAAAGAACTTGACATGTGTGTATACCCATTTCAGGTTCACCACAATGCATTAAATAATATTTTTTAGCTGCTGAAAATGGCGAAAATTGGTGTTTTTGCGGACCTTTTGTACGTATGAAAATTTTTGCGCAGAGTTTTTTTTTAATGTATAGTCATGTGCAATGAACCCTTATCTATAATATGACGTTATAAATTGACGGGTCACAACTGGATTCTTCATAGAGGCGAAGTATCGGCTAGAAGACTGCACGCCAGTCCAGTGACTTACTTGAATCTGGAGGCTAGGGTGAGGCGTGGCAAAAAAAAAACGACTTTTGAAACAACGTTTAATGAATGTTGTCTAGATCAATATCAATTACATAGGAAAAATAGTGATAAAACCATCCGTCTACATACAAAAATTGTGAGATAACCACTATCTAATTGCGTAAAACGTTTTCGCCGTCATGTAATGATTCCATTTGAATCGGTTATTGCATCCAGTACATCCTACTAACAAAAAGGTTTTGTTATCGCAAGTGACCAGCATATACCATCAACTTTACAAACGCAAAAATAAATGTCAACTGCAAGGTGGTCATTCGTAGTGCAGGAGTCGTGGCTGCAGCCGCTGTGCACCCCTGACAGCGCGGAGTGGATTAAGGGTGTTCGTCCCACGCTCTGCAAAGTCCCTCTCCTCCTTTATCTAGGTAGGAGAGGGAGGAAAGAAGGAGTGCGGAGAAGGAGGGGAGGGGAGACTGTCCGGCAGCTCTCTTGCCAAGTCTCCCATGTGTTGATGCAGCAGCGGATTAAGTGCTTTCACTGGCAGCGCGGGCGTCCGTTCCGGCGTCCCCCCGCGTCCAATATAACCCTTTCCCGACCTCCTTCCTCCAGCCCTGTCTACCCTTCGCGGGGACGAGAGGCGCTTCAAGTCGCGAACGCAATTAGGGAACCGGCCGGCTGACAAACTGGCGCCGTGGTAAAAGGCCCGGGGAGGAGGGGAGGACGGCTTCGTTGATTGGATTGGGCAAGACGCGGAGGTGAGCCTGGGCGAGACCTGAGGGTCTCGTCGACGGAGTTCTTTCCCGGCTGGATTAACGCCCGCCAGAGTTAGGACTACGTATACCAGCCGGTCGACAGCCTCCGTTTCTCGAACCCTTGCGGCGGGCATACGCGTTGAACGTAGGCGTCGACGACAGCTGCCGGAGATCACGACTCATATTCGCCTGAGGACAGTGGCGTATGTCAGGTCTCACTTTCGAAGCGGGACAGGTCTGATAGAACACACACAATGAAAATGTTAACTAAGAATATGAACTTCCCTTTATCGTCTATAAGAATAAATACCACTGAAAAAATGATAGCATAAATGGTACTTTCATTCATTAAGCCTCGTTAGAACACTCAGAGAGAAAAGTACGTAATTTTGTAAATTTGAATACATGTGACGAGTGGTTGGAGGGGGGGGGGGTTGGGAGGCCTTGACGGCCTTGATTTCTTCTTCTGGTTACACTATTGTCTGAGGAATCGACAAACGTTTACCAATTTCTTGGCAGAGTAGTTGGACGTCGACGGCAATCCCAAGAAACAACTTTGTCGATGAAAGAGAAAATTTGGTGCTTTACTTTATGTGCGTTATTGATTATGAGTCCAATGATGGTTCGTAAACGAACAAATGTATATTAAAATTCTCACCACTAGTATTAATTGTATGATAAATATGGCAGGATTCAACGGAGTGGTGCTCTGAGATAAATATGGTGAAAAAGGTTTAATTCCTCATATAGTACTATATTACGAAATTGCTGCCAAATAAAATAAATAAATATGAGGAGGATACCACAAGGCCAGAGTATCACACCATGAATGCAGATTTTATGAGTGGGAGCCCGTAGGCATTCTGTGTGCTCCGGAAGATGACTTTGGAGAAGCGTCGGAATGGGAGGAACGGATGATCCTCGAGAAAACCCGTCGGCCAGCGACATCGTCCGGTACGATTCCCACATGCTAAAATCCGTAGACCGACCCAGCCGCGGATTGAACCCGGATGGCCTTGGTGGGAGGCACGGTCTAAGAGGAAGAGGTCTCGACACTGCGTATGCTCTCCAGCAAGAGAAAATGACTCCCTTTTTGTCGCCGAGCGCTAGTAGTAATTTGGTGGATGATTTGTCTTGTTTACGTCTGGCGGCGTTACAATTTTCGCAATTATTTTTATAACATCATGTTAATATGGTAAGTTGATATAGTAGATATATGTTTCGTGTCCATAAATGCATTGGTATGTGTGGAACTGTTCATATAGTTGTCTGAAAAAAAAAGTAGTCTACTATTGTTTTAGTAAACATATTCGAACAAAATCTATTATTTCCTGCCCTACAAAATTTTAGAATCGCTACAATGTGTGTCTACACGTAAACGATAGAAAAACCAAATTTTATGATTGAAAAAAAAATGTGTTCCAATACAATATTACATTTCAATTTTGTTCTTATACGTAATACACGTAATTCCGATAACAAGTTCCAATTTTGAGCTAAGTCAAATACAAAACAAGACAAATCTTCCACTAAATTACTACTAGCGCTCGGCGATAAAAAGGGAGTCACATTTCATTCCTCAGTGTGAAGACCTCTACCTTCATAGACCGCGGTGGGAGGCGAGTACTCTGACTGCTCGCCGCCGTGACCTCTTGCTGCCAAAGTATGCGAAGGGTTCTGGCTTAGATTCCCAGGTCTGGCTGGGTGTAAAATTTATGTTTGTCCGTTCAGTTATTTCAATCGTCAGACTCAACAAAACGGTCACAACTGGGGAATTGTCTAATAATAAAGGTGTTAAGGGAGGAAGTTTGCCTCGTTGGTGATGTTGAGACATCGCCAAAGAGTCTATCATAAAAAAAACGGCAGAGTTAAAAATACCACACGACAGAGTTGACAGTTTGTTTCTATTCTGACGTCTGTTGCTGACAATTTTTCATTACCAATTTTAGTTGCAATTGGTTATAACTATACAAAAATTACAACGTAACAAAATAACCCCGTTATTCACAACTTGGAAAAATGTGTCATAGCCATTTAAGAAGTTACAAATAGTCATTCTCTTCAGTTGCGTAAATTATGTTAATTTCACAATAGATTAATAATGCATAACTCATGTTTCTTCATGTAACGCTGTTAAAAAAGTGACCAAAAGAGTTACAGTTAATGTGAAGAGTACAGCCGACACTTAGTACTTGTACAGTTCGGTCGAAATCGACCAAACGGTGTGGTAGATATCGCAAATTAACTTTACACGTGTAAAAATAGTTTCCAAATTTGCCACTAAGAAAGTAGGTATGGTAAAATTGTTTCCCAGACATCCATGGTAGCAGTTATAATTTTTTTAGTTTGCATATTTACAAGGCGAAAGTATGGTAACTGTCCCATACTTCGTTTAGGTTAATTACTTCGAAAACATTTTAGGAAGATTTTATAGTGCATTAAATATGGCTACCAGTTTGAGAACAACTGCGTTAACGATTACAATCGCTTATGTAAACGTGGACTGCATTAATATTTTTACGAGCAAAATTTTGTGAGTATAGGTTTCTGTTTTCCATGGAATAGGTAAGGAGGTAATTGCGCTATACGTCCCGTCGACAGCGAAGTTATTAAAGACGGTGACACAAAACTTGGTGCAATGACTGGAGCTTGGCAGAAGAGTCAGCCATGATCTTTAAAGTACCATCCCAGCTTTTGCCTGGAGCGATCCCAGGAAACAAGGGAGAAACGAAATACGGATGGTCGGAGTCGGAGAACGAACCTGGGCCCTGTCGAATGCGGGTCCAACGTGTTACCGTTGCGCCAATTCACTCAGTTTTTCCAAGGTATAACGTACGAGATATATTTTTTATGTTGTGCTATCTTCCAAAATGGCAAACCTACAAGAAATCATCGTTATAAATCAAATTATTTGACGATAATATTTCAAATATTAAATTTTTTTTGTGAAATGTTTCTGAGATGTAAAACAGCAGCCTAAATTTCATAGTGACCATAATTTTGAACATGGTTTGAACATGTCAGACGTTTAACAAGTTTGATTAAACTTTTTCCCTCACATTCAAAACTTTTAAGATGCCACATATGCACACACAACCAGGAGAATGATCTGATACGCTTACCTTTTATTTGAAAAATATGATACATATGACGTCGATATTAACGCTTTTAATATTCTGTATACTGACTATTGTATTTTCCGATAAATTTATATAAGTTATATAGCATGGTCTTATATATTTTGATGGGACTGGCTTTCATTCTCAAGCAAACCAAGATGTAAAATTAGCCTTAATTATTTTTTTGGTGTTGATTTAGATCTGAAGCCATTAATTTTCAAAATGTGAAAATGTGCTCGTTTCAGACCGTTGCTCTCAACGTCGAAAAGCATTTAATCACGTTCATGATTACATCTGGAAGCTAATATTTGGAGTTATTTGTTGCTTCATGTTTCATTCCATGCCCCATGTAATTTGTGATGGTATACGACTTAAAAAAACACACAAAAAAAACCTGGAGAAAACACTGTCATCGACGAAAAACATATCTGTCTCTCTATAGACATATTATTTGATGCTAATGACACAAACAGTACCAGTACCGGACGATGCCGCTGGTCAGCGGGCTATCTCTGGGACCTTCTGCTTCACCCGCCTCTTCACTCCGGCGCTGCTCCATACTCACCTCATGTCATCCCTCACCAGCGCTGAAGACCTCGGTGTTAAGAGCTGACAAAATTATCTTAGCGTACTGTATTATTGTCGACATACGCCATTTCAATATTATGTCGTCCCAGAAATCGTGGTATTAGACTAAGAAAAACAAACGAAATACTGAAAATAAAATGAGAAGACAAACCTAGTTTGGCTGTAGTCAACACATCCATAAACCAAATCCACAGAACACGAAAGATCCCACAAGGGATCAGTCAACAACAAATAGAGAAAAAAAAATGTACATCCAAAATTAAAAGTCGAGAGACAATACAAAATAATCGGTAAAACTCAGGACACCACAATTAAGACAGCACAGACAATACTAAGACGAAGACAATGTTGAATACAAGACAGGACAGCAGCGACGACGTCACATATATTAGACTAGACGACACAACGACGAAGACACAAAATAACACAGAACATTTCTTAAGACCGACTTTTCACGAAGTTTCACACACTCACCATGCTGTGAAGGATGTAAATTCCATCAGTAAGTTTCGATTATATTATTTATCTTTATTTCTCTGAATGTTAGTAATTTATTAATGTTTTTATTAATGCGACAAGTATTTACGTTTTCACACAATATTCAATAAAACCAATTTGTTTATTACTGTTTCACTTTGTGACTAATATGTAGTTACCTTTATCAGACAGTGACTGTTCACTTGAGATTTAACTCTTTGTAGAAATCAGAGTTTCTGTGCCTGTCACTTGATTTTGTAGACCTAATAATAAAAATACAATCACTGTTTCTCTCAGAAGCGTTCCGGAGATGTGTTTAGCATGTTTATGAAGAGGGGAGGGGGTTAAATTAGGCCTTGGATAACGTTTTTTGCAAGTCTGGTGTTTAATTTTTACATTAATAGAGTGAACTACAATTATATTAAAAAGCTAAAAATTTGTTACAATTATTTATGCAATTAAAAATAAAAAAAATCGGAAAATATTTTTAATATTGACAGAACCCATCATTATCGACTGTCCCTTCTATTGAAATACGTCTGTGGTCCTTGTCCATAACATTATGTTCCTTTAACACACAAGTATGCAGTCAAAATTTTTATCAGTTTGAAGTAGCATTGTTTTGTCATAGAACTATACCAAATATTCTTGCGTAAATATACTTTAATTATTAATCAGTGAGTGAAGTAAGCTTATCCGAACTATTTTTTGACAAAAAACTTGCAAGCAGTTGATAGTAGACACTGACAACAAACATAATAATTTTTGTTTTTCAGGACCAGAGGTAAATTCATAAAACTTGAAACGTCAGCATTCATAATTACAGCGTATAAAACCAAACACATTTTCTTTCATTCAACTGTCGGTTTAATTACAACACTGAAAAAAATACTTACTAGTCACCACAAAATATTTTGTTGTAATGAACCTCACCAATTTTTTTGTAATGACTACAAAAATTTTTTGCTGTCCCCAATAAAGTTTTGCAATGACTACAAAATAATTTTGGAACAACTACAAAATAATTTTGTGAGGTCCATATTGACAAAACATTTTGTCGCCACCACAAAACAGTTTTTTTCTGTGAAAGCGTATTGAGAACAGAGCGAAGCTGGAACAAGGTAATTCTTCAGGAGAGAAAAACAAGAATTACTCCCGGCATGGAAGTTTCCCCTACAACAATCTGGTGTGTAAAGGAACGTGCTCCCAATGCGGAAATGGGCGTCAGTTTTTCTCGGGGGTTATTTTGGCCGTACGTCAGCCATTTTTAAAGCGCCACCTGTTGCGCCAGAAGAAAGTCAATTTCCCTCGCTTCATCAGCTTCTCGCACGTCCCTGGTGATGATTCACAGACCTCCATTCTCGTCGTTATGTAACACCGAGGCCCGGCGGTGCCAACCCCACTGGTCTTTATATGGCCGGCGTCCAGAGCTGACAACTACGTAGCATACAAAGAGGAATGAAGAAGAAAGGAAAGAAAACTGACACCAGCGCCCAAGCAGGGCGTGTGGCCGACGAAGTTATGGTCTGTGAACAGCAGATAAGACCAGTGTGTAAACGTGAAATATGCATCGAGCGAAAAGCGAACGAGCAAGTTCACGTGACAAACGTAAGTGCTCATATGTGTAAGGTACCAACTTATAGACATCGATAGCTTTGGTCACAAAGACTTTAAATAATTATCTGTCAATAAGACGAAAGGCTGGTCGTCAACTCAAATTTTATTATTTTTTGTGGAATGAAACGTATCTGGTTTCGTTATTAAAGTTCTGGCTATGAGACACCAAATAAGACTCTGTGGTTTACTCATAACTGTTATTGACGGAATACCTGTATTAATATACCTTGTAGAAACTTCCGGATTAATAACTTCAGGTGTTTTCAGGTGCAGTGTCAGAACTAGCATTATGGCGGTAGAAATTATATTAGTACATACAGTATGCTCTAACGAAGATGAATTTTCAGAAATGAATCTGAGACAAAAATTATAATGAAAATACACAAATCTAACTTTCGCGACACTACCTACCTCTTAGTCAGTCCGGGAGTTTGAAGAACATCTTGAAGCCGTTTCAAAGAATAGAGTTTGGTAACTTTGCTCAAGTAATTCTCGTAAAATAATTAAACCCTTCAACAAAATAGTTTTCACAAAGACCAGAAGTATTTCATAGTGCAGCATTTCTAAATGTTGTCTTCGTTTACTCTCGAAGTATTTAAATGTAAACTATTCCTTATTTTTTTAACTTATGTACTTCTTAGGACTAGAAGAAAAAAGGAATCAACATTTAGCAGAGCAGTGGTACATTAAACAAGAGGGAGACGGGGAAATGATTTTGCAAGAACAAAAATTTTATATCTTGTTAACGAGATAAAAGTTGGAACACCGTTTCCACGCATTAAACTTTTTTTCCGGGAGAATTTGCTCTAATTTAAGTTGTTTTCAAGTTTTATTTATGAGTCACAAAAATTGCCTTCTTTCCGCTCTCTGAAACTGCGAACTTTAATTAGTCCGAGGGAAGTGAGATTCACGTTAAAAAGTTTTGAGAGTGTATTTAATTATTGTACAAATTATTTGTGTATGATTCCGTTTAACATAAGATTTTAATACTTCTGCACAACAAAATTACTGTTGGAGATATTGACATCACTGACTTTTATTTTCCATCGCAGTATTAAGAATTTTGCATCATTGGGAAGATTATAAGACGTCAGAAAGTTCTTTAATATTGACTGTATTACATGATTCTGTGGACAAAACTAAGAAGAACATTCTCACTGGATGTTAGGATCTTATTTCTTGAGATGGAAGTTCCGAAAACCACAGTAGGAACATTTTGTAAGTATTTCTCGTCATTATTCTTGTTTAAGTTTCTTATATGAAAATCTAACTTCGTTAGAGCATAAAATACATACTGATAGAATTTATGCCGGCACAAGCAATTGTACTATACTAGTTCTTATAGATCGCAGGCTTTCGCGGCCGTTGTCTGCATTTTCTTGACTTGTGGGTGTGAGCCGCGTCTGGAGATTGTCTTGCGACGTTTCGGCAGTCGTTGCATCTGCCATCGTCAGGTAGTCGGAGTCAGAGACCAACTGGCAGATGTAAGAGTTGCAGGTCCTTATATACCCTGGTGTCTGGATGGCTGCTTCCTGGTTGGCTGGACGTACCCAGAAATTTCATAATCACTGTCAAATACTTTTAATTCCTAAAAATTTATAAACTTTATTTGCCAGCTGTTCTTCCTATCCCGCAAGGGAGCTGCTTAGCCGAGAGAAATGAAAAGGAAAAAATGACAGTGATTTACTTATTGAATTACATTCAATGGCGTTCAGTCACCTTTCAAGATATCACTTTCGGACAAAAACCATTCTCTGCATTGAGAAGAGAAGATATACCGATTCGAAAATGTAGGTACAGGAATGAAATGCACGGGAAATATTATGAGTAGAATATTCCGAGCGTTATTTCGAGTATGATGATGATGATGGGTATTCTGCCCGAAGGCACGACGGAGGACACCTGTGATGAAAACCACGACGACGCCATAGACCGGCTAGGCGAAGTTTAGCAAGTTTCTGTTCGAGCGCATGAAAACAATGGCATTGGCTTACTATTTGGATTAACAGCCCTAGAGTGCAAATGTTACCATACCCGAGCTAACTGAGTGACTTTTCGTAAACACCCCTACGGAACACTTTACATCGGCTGTTCCAACGAACATTATGCCAGAGTGACGTATTTATAATTAACAAACAATTTATAAACCGACATTTTGTACATGTAATTCTGAAATAACGTTATAAGCTTAATAAGTGTCTCACTCGAGCATTAGATTTCGTTCACAAAGTTAGGGAAAAATGTTATGGACAGTTGCAATTTTATCTTGGTATAAACTTCCTAAAATTCTTCGTTTACGAATGAAGTATTGTTTATATGCGTGTAATACCTTTTAGCAATAATTTAGGCGTTCATACTTCCACAACTTTGACGAATTAGTTTGTTTACTGCAAATGTAGGAAATGTCCTAGAGCCAAAGACAAATTTTAACTACTCTTCTAGAGGATAAAATAAGTTACCCTCTTCGGTTTTAGGGAAAAAAAAAAAAAAATTTTATATTTAATAAAAAATTCTGAATTTTGAAATGAAAATTTATTTTAAAAATACGAAAATGTATAATTTTGTGTTTATATGTGTCAAATCACAGCCTAAAACATTGTTACACACTGTGATTTTTTTTTGGTTTGGTATGCCAGTTGGCTTAAGTGGCGTACATATAACCGTAAAGTGCAAATTTTGAAGGATACGACTCATTACGCAAAAACTATGAGAGACACACACTTCCTAGGAGGAAGATTTAGACACAATTTATATCTAAAATAAGGAAAAAATTATGGTATAAACATAAAAATAAAAAGAGACGTAGAAATCAGAGGTGAAACGCGCCTTTAAGAACTTAACGCAGTAGTGCGATGCTGCGACAGCGACCTGCGATTTGCGATCGCCGCATGCGAAATGTCGGCGCTCGATTTAATAAAACACTGCATCAGCGGCGGGGTGTTTCATACTTAGCACTGGCCTACATTGGCGCGCTGTTATTGTGTGTTTATAAAAGTCGTGATGGACATAAACTCGATATCTTGCCAACATCGTTTTCCTTTCACATCTACGTCCTGTTCTGTGGTTGCTTGTTTACAATCGTATTATTATTATTATTATTATTATTATTCCTCCTAGGCGCGCTAGTTTATTTACAACAGTCTCCTTCTCCCTGTTCGCAAGCGACAATCGCACTGCGTTAGAGCTTGATCTCGCCTCTGATTGGCTCGTCGTCTTTATCGCAGTGAGGGGCCGCGGTGGCCGAGGGGTCAGACATTTCGCCTCCCACCAAGGCGGTCCGGGTTCGATTCCCGGCGGGGTCGGTCCCCGGATTTTCGCATGAGGGAATCGTGCCGGACGATACCGCTGGTCGGCGGGTTTTCTCGGGGATCTCCCGCTTCCCCCGTCCATTCTTCCCGGCGCTGCTCCATACTCACATCACCCCTCACCATGGCTAAAGACCTCGATGTTAAGCGCTGACCAAAACCTCTTCACTCACTTTATCGCAGTGTCATTGGCGTAGCGTCGCGCTATTGTGCAAAGCTCTTTACCATCGTCTGTCTTCGCTAGTTAAATAAATAAAAAGTAAAAATAAAACAAATTGTCTTAGTTTATAATATTCGAGAGGAAATCGTCTGTTGGTGTATACGGAATGCTAATTTTCAAAACACTAATTTTATCCATATAGTCAGATTTGCAAGAGGCGTCCAGTACCACCATCTTGCTAATACCAAAATTATATATATATTTTTTTCAAACGTGGTTACAGTGATTATGATTGTATGATTGTTCAAATACATAACAGATTCTCGCAAAACATCGTAGGTATTTCGCACGGCCCAATTGAAAATCAATATTTCCTGAATGTTAATATTTTCGAGTGTCACGTGGCGAAACGCATTTTAACTTTCCAATTTTCAAACATGTGTTTAAATAAGTTAGACGATGTGTCCGGAAATGATATTAATTGGAAAGTAAGAAACATCAACACACTGCAAGGAATACATAAAAACTAATGACAATTCAACATGGAAGTTCCTTACTTGAAAAAAAAAAAAACTTTATAATGCAGGTATGAATAAGTACAATAAATTTCCAAAAGGATTACTTCCGAAAGAAATTGTAAAATATTTGTCAAAGCCTTACATGAAATGATTGACAATAAGGTATTCTACAGCACAGAGGAAATATACAGAACACATTAATAAACTATTAAGATCTTTAGCTTTTAGGATATTACTTGCATATTTATCATATATTGTGCTCTAAATATATTGAAATGCTTGAACTGGCTGTAATATAGACGAATAATTATTCTGTTATTCTCTTGTACATATTAGTGTTATTTTAGACATACTGTATTTGTATAGTTGTTTAGTGTTTGGATAAATTGTTAATTATCAATGTAAATTCTTGACTGTCCCATTGTCCTGTGGCTACAGCCACACAAGTGGGCTCAACGGAATGAGAAACAAATACATAAATGAAATACAATTACACATGGTCGGATTTTGCAAATGAAAACTTCGCAGCCGTATTATTTTAAATTGTTATTGTGTAATAATTTTTTTGTTAAATTTTAAACTAAGTACTGCACGAAACTGTATTTTAATATCCTTCTATTATATTGGTAGAATTTGTCCCTGTCGTAATGCGATTTGTTTCTTCCTATAGAGTGACGGTGCCTTGGGTGTACACTGAGGTCATAGCGAAAAACACGCCGAGTTCGACCTGTGTAACGGCTGCCACCGCGGCATAAACGGTTTATATACCCGCCTGTGACCCAGTGTGACCCCGAACCAAGTCCCGCCCCTCTCCCCTCACCCTGGGCATACACCAGGGCCTGTCTTACCCTGAGGTTAATTAGGCGGCGGATAGGCTGCGCGCGTCTCATTAGGACCGGACCTGAGGTTAAAACTGACTGTGGCTGAGGGTTATAGGCGGAAGGAGAGCCCGTCGTCCAATTAGCTGGTCCGTATGAAGAGGCTACTCTGGTCCTGTCAACCCCAGGAACCCTTCTTCCAGAGTACGACGTGCTTGCAGCGTTCATTAACGACAGCGCGCTATTATTAGACGCCAGAGAACACGGACACGTGATTCGTTTATCTCCCTACGTGAGCTTTAACACACGTCGCTGCACTTCCTTGGTTACTCAACATAGCAAAATATATTATATGGTTATGTAGTGCTTAAGGGGGAGTGTTAGACAATTGTATTGTATTTTCAGTTTTTGAGACACAAATACAAATTACATTATAAAAAAATTTTCTCTTCGACAAAACTTAGGATATATTAGTGATACACTGATTGGCACAAGTAATAATGAAATATTTTATTAATTTACCATGCAGAATCATTGCAGAAGAATTCTTGAAAGTTAACCTATAATTCTCTTTCAGTGGTTCTGCGTGATAAATTAATAACATATTTTATTATTAATTATGCCAATCAGTTTACCAATAATATATTCTACGTTTTGTCGAAGAGAAAATTTTGAGAATATAATTTGAATAAATGATATGGTTAGAAAAACTGAAAATACAATAAAATTGTCTTTAAGGGGGAAGTTTCCTTAAAACTTTTTTATATAAAAATTTCCATAGCAAAATTAATTGCAAAGGAAGCTAAGTTGGAAGTAGAAAATGTATTAACAGTTATTTTAACATCATATTTGCTTACATATATCTACGGTTGTGATATGTTTTGATAAACTAATTATTTACTGATGTCAGTCTTACATCAGTAAATATAGATACCAGTCAGATCACTGAAGTTTAAATAATTGTGTTAAGTAATGCTTACCTACAGACTCTGAATTTCAAGAGTAAATCATAAAAAAAATTGGTTACAACTAAGCAAACATGTAACCAATAAATATATTAGTCTGTTCGGTAAAAATTTGACTTGTTTAAAATCGATAGCAACATTTTAAAAAATTTCGCACAAGACTAAAAACCAGAAATTAATTATTTGAAATTTTTGTTATGCTAAATATTTAATGCTGAATAGAAAGTTTAAAATAATGTCTCGTATAAAAATACTTGAAACGTTTAAAATGAAAAACGTGCAGTGCATACAGCAGATAATTGAAGCATGAATATTTCACTTAAGTGCGTTCACGTGACAAATGTGAATAATTTTATATTTGTACAACATAGTGTCAGTTTTATAGAAGTTACTTGTGACTACAATCTCCACTTGTAAACATTTTTTAGCTCTCATGGTCTTCTCATAGCAACAGTCAAAGTCAAAATTTGCAAGTTACGGGAACATGCTAATAACAAAAACCAACTTACTTACTCAAAAGACATAATTCACACTGAAATAAGATAGCATAGGTCATATGCTAAAATATTTAAAACCACACAACCAAGTCCCTTTGTATTAAAAAAAAATGGCAATATATAAAGAAAATTATAATTATTTATATAACTTTTTTTTAAATACCAGGAATTGCGTTGTGTGATTTTAAATCTTTTAGCACATGACCCATACTATCTAATTTCAGCGTAAATTATTTCATTCGCGTAAGTCAGTTAATTTTTGTTATTAGCATATTCCCGTAACTTGCAAATTTTAACTTTGACCTGCCGCTATGAGAAGACTACGAGAGCTAAAAAGTTACACGAGTGGAAAATTTAGTCAAAAGTAATGTCTATAAAAGTAACACTATTTCGTACAAATATAAAATTATGCGTGTTTTGCCACTTGAACACCCTTAAGTCACTAACAGTTTTATTGCACTGTCAATGATATGGAATGTTGTGTGAGTATTCTCAATGACATATACCTACTCTCTACATTCCTTGGTTCTAGTAACCTATTACATGCCCCCCTTTTTTTTCGTTTTAAATCTTACAAACATTTTCATAGGAGAAATAGTTTTATACTTTTTATTCTGTTTAAAAACGTTGTACATAAATATTAAGATTTTGTTTTAATTTAAATATTTGTTTTTATTACTTTTCTTGACAAGACTGTTTTAAAAAGTGCCCGCAATACTGTACGTACTATATTAATTAGGAAATTGAGTGTTACCAAGTTTGGTTTGTACAAAACATTCCATAAGGGCGTCGCTTACCTGCGCGTTAGAGGCTCAGAAATGACCGAGACATAAGAGTTACCTTGAAACACGCATCAAATGCCGCGTCGTCTCTACGAGCCAAGCGCCGAACTAGCGTGCAAGGTTCCCGCCGAACCGTTTTTACTATGGGACACTAAACGGCGACCATGTAATTTTATTGGTGGAAAGTTTGTTGCAAAGTTCAGTGCACATTGCAATCTGAGTTTCACATACATCCGGTTAGTGCATTTTGAAGTACTGTAGTATGAAAAGCCCGTTTTAGCCATGTTGGAAGGCTTGGAAACAGTGTTTTTAATGAGCACAGTGTCTTGGTGTCTTAAACAATGTGGTTCCGACCTTGTCTGAAGTGTTTTCTCTTTGTACGCTGGTACAACAGGCACACGTGGAATATTTTAGTAGAAAAAAACCTGTTTACGAACACACTGCGACATATTTGAAGCGCGAGGTAGGCGGCCGTCTTAAGGGCGGGTGGGGAAAAATGATAATTTTATATTTGTATATAATAGGGTTAGTTCTGTAGGAATTACTCAGGAGTACATTAACCTACTACAAAAAAAAATTATCTCAACCAGTTTTCCAGTTTTAACGAAATTTCAAAGTCAAAATTTGCATGTTTTTACATCATACAAATTTAAAAAACCGGTTAACATAACGAAATTGAAAAAATATCAACACTAAAAGTCACGGTCTACGGTTTGAAGCATATAACAATCAATTATGAAATATTTTTGTAATAAAATATCCTAAAAATAACAAAAAATTAGCAAATTTTTGAACGTTCTTTAAATACAAAAGTTTTTTTTTTTTTGTAATGGGTTTTTATATGCTTCAAGCCGTAGACCGTGACATTTAGATTTGATGTGATTTTTTTTTCATTTCATTATAATTACTGATTTTCATATTTGTATGAAGTAAAAGAAGCATATTTTGACTTTGAAATGACGTAAAGGGAAAACTGGCAAGCAATTTTTTTAGTAAGAGGATAGTATACTCCTAAATAACGTCTATAAAACTAACACTATTTCATACAAATATAAACTTATAATTTTCCCCATTTGAACACCTTTAAGTCTTAATATTATAGCCACATAGTTTAAATCGGAAATCTTTGTTAAATAAACAACGTATCAAATGTATGAACTTTTAAAATAGGCCTATGCTTTCAAAGAAAAAATTCGAGGTGAAACAGATTTCTTATAGTATGCCGTCGTACAGAAATTACTTGGTAATATTTTTACGTCTAAATTTTTTAATATTTTAAACGTTATGATAAATTTTCACTTGACAAACATACGATTTAATGGTTTTTTTTTTCGAAAATATCATTTTGTGTGGAAATGCATAAAGGTTTCATGTATAATAATTTTCGTTTTAAAGAGGAATGAATTTATTGAAAAGTAATTATTTATACTCGGTTTTACATTTTAAATTTTATCGCTGCAAGCTTTGTAGGTCAGGTCCTTTATTCCTTTTTTGACGAAAATACTCAGTATTTATTACGTTTGTATGTGTAAAAAAAAGAATCAACACTTCAAAATATGTCGTTGTAAATTTAAACATACAGGATGCTTTTCAGGAACATGATTTTCGGAACTCTTAAAATTACCAAGAATACGTCATTTTCATACTATCGTATGAGAGGATAGTACATACTGGATTTGGAAAACACAAACATAGAAACATGTGTTGGACTCTAAACCATAAATCTCTCAAAAAAAATTGTGTAAGTACACCTTTAAGTTCCATAGGAAAAAGAAACAGCAAAGCACTGCACGCTACCAGATAGGCTTGCGCTTAGTGGCGATACTGCAGTAGATAACACCGTTCAGAGGGACCCTTATAGTGCACTGCGTATCTAGGGAGGCATCTAAATAGTGTTCAAGTGTAAACAAATTCATAATTTGAGATTTGTACGAGAAAATGTTAGTTATGTAGACGTTTCTCCTATGGCATTTTTTTTGTTTCAATAGTATTTCCAAAACAGCACGTCAGGGTCAAAATTTGCATGTTATGGCAGCTTACGTCGAACTAGAACCAACAGAATCACTGCAATGAAAAAATAATTTACACTGAGATTTGAAATCATGGGCTATTTGCTAAAAGTTATAAGAACATAAAGTAACTCCTTTTTAAATTAAAAAAAAAAAAACTACTGAAAATAAGCGATTTTTAGTTAATTTTTATAATTTTTTTAATATACAAAGTATTTTAAAACATGTTTTTATAACTGTTATCAAATAGCGAGTAAAATATATTGGCGTAAATGATTAAATTTTCAATTATTTTGTGGTCTTTGTGGGAGTATATGATGCTTTAATGTGTACATTTGTCTTTGACATGCCGTTATTGAAATACTGTGCAGGCTAACAAATTTCCGTTAGGGACGCATGTATACCCGCCGTACGGTAACTTGATACTTTCTGGAAGCCCTGCGTCTAGCTTGGATCTGTTTTCACACCAACTATGTATCCTTCCGCCAAACCTCAACAATAACGTTGCTAGGCTGACGGCTGCACTGCAAGCCGACCTACATTGTTCATCCGCCGCCACTAACTACGTCACTTCTAAAATATTGTAATATGTGCACAACGTAAATATGTATATGTTATTTCATTTCCTGAAAAAGAACAAATTATGTACTGTACATATTCCATTAAACGATTTTCAATATTTTAGCCGCTGTTCATAATATACAGAAGAACTATTTCTACGACGTCAATGCCAACCCGACCATTCTCCGACTATCGTATGTGTTTAACTCACTTTTAAAATAATATTAAGAACAGTTTTCATACTCTCTGTCGTGTAACAATAAAAAATACATTTATTTATCCTACCGTAGTGCTTTTCCATTTGCTGACATAGTTGTATGATAATAACGGAAATATTCCTAGTATTTTTTTCAACAGTTCGATTCTAAAAGTATCAACTTACCGTATGGCGGGTAATAGTTAATAGCAACGTCTACACAACTTCCACTGTTTCGTACAAATCTGAATTATGGGTTTTTCAATTCGAACAGGAAGTGAAAGGGCGTATCTCATTGAACCTCACCTTTGACTGTCAGGATTACGATGTGGAATAAAGTGGGAAAATACTGCGTTCCCTGGTGCCCACACCGCCTAAAACTACGAAGTGGGGATCAACCTGGCGGATCGCCGGATACGCGGCCAGCATTGCCAACAACGTGACAAAACATGGTCGTTAGTAAGCCGGACAGAAGAATTACCCTGCCAAGCTATCAACAGCTGTACACACGCGGCGCCAACGTTAACCAGACAAGGCGCCAGAAGCGTATATCACGGATTAGCTAATAAACACCGCCAGGACTGGATTACAAGACAAACGTTTCCGAACCAAAAAAAAAAAAAAAAAAAAAAAAAACATTTGGGGGAAAGTGCCGGGTGGAGGCGGAGACAATAATTTAGAGTTAGACGAAGCCGTTACAGGCATTGCTACGCATGAATTTCCCTTCTCCCTCCACCATTGCAGAGTTGTACAGAAGTGATCGTTGCAGGTCTTCCTGAATCTAACCCTATGGTAGTGTTTTGTTTTATGATCGCAGTTGTTACTGTTATACACTGACTACAGCAAGTAATTTTCCTAGAATCTTTTTCAGCGAATTTGGAACATTATTTTTTTACATTTTAACGAATATTAATCCACTATATATATATATTTATTTATATATATAAATATAAATATAAATAAATATATATATATATATATGTGTGTGTGTGTGTGTGTTAGCTGTCCCTTTGCGGCTTCGCCCGCGTGTACTATAGAAAAGAGTAACTAACATTTAATTACGTATTAACTGATGAATATCTGTATCTTTAAAACAACAAATACAATCAGCTTTATCCAGTCCACTTCGTTGAGCGTACGGATTAATGAAAAACACGTTTTACGGCTTTTCACCCCCTTAATTTTCGAATTTCGCAAAATCGAAAAATTCACAAATATGCATTTGTTTGGGCAATATTTTGAAGTTAAAAAAATTATGATATCTTTCCCGGTCAATGAGAGATCAGGGATTCTTTGAAAACACATTTCACCCCTTTTCACCCCTTTAGTTAACGAATTTTGAAAAATACAATCTGAGTGGACGCCTACGTGGCAAGGGGAAGCTTCTCTCAAAATTTGATGGTTCTAGGTCCAGCGGTTTGGGCTGTGCGTTGATGAGTGAGTGAGTGAGGGAGTGTGTCAGTCAGGACACTAAATTTTATATATTAATATATATATATATATATATATATATATATATATATATATATATATATATATATATATACATACACACATATATGTATATATAAAGATCAGAAACGAACTCATAATAATCACACCACGCAAATCCTGACTAAACAGGAGACGTAAATGTAAGTGGCAAAATGTACGACATTTTACGTGCACAGTGTGGCAACACTGCACGGAGAAAGTTCCCTCTTGCGCTCCACGTCCAGGTATTATTTTATGTCTGTTACGTCAAGTAAACGTTAAGTTAAGATATTTTGGCCAGCACTTAAAGGAAGTCTAGGTCATTAGCGCTGGCGAGGGGTGATATGATGTATGGAACGGTGCCGGAATGAGGGGTGGGGGAAACAGGAGGTACTCGAGAAAACCCTCCGATCAGTGACATCGTCCGGCATGCGAAAATCCGGGGTTCGACCCAGCCGAGAATCGAACTCGGATCTCAGACCAATTTTTCGTTTATTTAAATAAATGTTTGGTACAGTGGCAAGGTTTCTGCCTCACCACTGCACCGAGCAATTTTAATGTGACTTATTTGAGTAACTTTTATGAGATAACTGTACAGAGACTTTTTCTTGAGACCAGTTAGACAATCACAAATTCACACCCAGCCAGACCTGGGATCCGAACCCAGAACCCCTCGCACTACTGTCGTTCGCTCAACCATCTTAGCTACGTAGGATCGGCTAAAACGACGAAGTAAAGGCCACTGCGGCCGCCACCACTTTTCAAGAAGTCCATAAATGTTTGAAATTAATATGAGAATGTCTATGCCTCTATAATAACTTAATTTAAAAAAATACTCGCATTTTAATTCGAAAACAATTTTACTATCCGAAAATCTTTTCGCGAGAGGTTTATGAATGTTAAAATTATTTTGAAATGTACACGCGAGTATTTTTGAAATTCGGTTATTATAGAGGCCTAGATATTATCGTACTACAAATTATAAAAATTGTAGTTTTAAATTATTGTAGATTTTGTGGTTTCAAGCCCTTATTTTTCTAGTAACAACTGTTTAGTTTTTTACTCGAAAGTAAAGCACAATACCGCATAGTGTTGTATAAATAAACGTCCGCTGATGAAGTATCTACTCGGGAAAAAGAAATCTCATCGAATTTTGATGAGTAGTTCAGATTTTATTGACGGCTGAGCATTCCAGTCGTACACTCGACATTGTGCCTTTGCATACCCCTTAATTTCACTGCGATATGAACGGAATGTGAAATTCAGCAAAAGTGTTAATGTGGTAGAGCAATAATCATACTTACGTAGTTTATATAACATCACGAGAATATAAAAAATATTAAGATTTAAACATACAAATCCAAAATTATTTTCAACTGTACAAACGAAAAACAAGTTTCTTAGAAATGAGACTTGTAACTGGTTTCGCTAGAGTGCTGCAACATTTCTTATATAAATAAACATTTGAAATGAACTGAAAGAAACTGATTAGACTACATATTTTTTTTTAGAAAATGTGGGTTAAAAAAATATCCATCTTCTTAAGGCTTTCCCAACTTCGTTTTAACTTAATTTCGTATCACATTTTTTAGTGTAATTTATTGTCCTCGTTAAAATAACGACTGTAGAAATAAGACAAGTTATTTTTCTTGGCGTTAACCTAATCTACCCGAAATTTCCATTTCCATATTTTCTTATTCGTAAATTATTGCCATGGATTTCCTTTCACAGTCTTCATAAAGTTCCCCTCTTATTACGCCGGGCAAGCGGAAGAAAGAAAATGAACACAGAATTCTTCTCCTTTTTATATCATTTCGCTTTCCTTTAAATTCCTTATTGAAGATGAGCATCGCATTTATAACGTAACTTTTATGATCATTCGTCGCATGAACAGGAAAGAACGTAGGTTCTACGTAAAATTTTAAAAACATCCAAGAAATTAGGAAGTGCAATAAAGAATATTTTCAAGGTTCGTTTAACAAAGAATATTCAAACTAATTTTTCTTCCGTTCATCATTTCCCTAGATCTATCAGTTTTACTATACGGAACTTTCAGTGTTTTCACAACAGTCAGCTTGCAAATGTGAAGTTTATTCTGTGGTGGTTTTGTTAGTGTAAACATTTAGTAAAAACCCGCACGGATTATAGAACTTGTCACACTAAAAGGGAACTGTAGTACTAACGTTTAATTAATATATATATATATATATATATATATATATATATATATATATATATATATATATATATATATATATATATATATATATATTGCCATGCTTGTTACAAAAAAGACTCAGAATTCTTAAAATGTTACTATCAATTAATGAAGTGGATATGTCGTTCTTCACTACCACAATTCGTCTTACATTATCAACCATAGTAGTTTTGTCACATTGAGATGCGTTGTTCTTTTTTTTCATTTTGGTCTGCTTGTTAGATGCATATCCATTATTTTATCCCTACCTTTCCTACGTGGGGCAAAATAAACTATACATTTTTAGATTTTGGCTACGTTTGGGTATTGTTTGTAAATACTACAAAAATTGGGAATACTTGATCTGGCTGTGCTTTACAAATATAACGGTTCTTATTTCCATAATTTTGAAAATATATTCCAATGAAGGCGCGTGCTGTTATTTCAAAGGCAAGTTTCTGTACGTGGCCATATAGATATTATGTTTACATTTGAAGTAATGCCAGTTTTATAATCAACAATGCAGTGTGTTCTGGAAAGTGATGTCAGTGTCTCACACTTGCGTTTTTATGGCACATTTTAGTCAAGTTTGATAGAATTATGAGTACTTTAGGGTGGGTCATCACAGGGTAACACCAGGCTAGAGCAGGATAGCACAAGCTATGGCAGGATAGTGCAAGTTAAAGTAGCATCAAGTAGGGTAGTTAGGTTGGCGTGGATAAGTTAAGTATTGGTCATGTTAGGTTGGGTTATTTTAGGTGCGATTGTTTTGGGTTGGGTTATTTTGGGTTGGGGTATTTTGGGTAAGATTAAGTTGCATTGGGTTAGAGTGGGTTGGGATATGGTGGGTTGGGTAGGATTAGATATGGTGGTGTTAGGTTGGGTTTACGTTGGGTTTAGGTTGGGTTAGGTAAGGTGGCATTAGAGTAGGTTCGGTTAAGTTTTTTGAGTTAGGTGGGTTTGGATTATGTTATTTCAGGTTTATTTAAATCAGGTTTGGTAAGTTTAGGTTGTATGAGGTAGTATTAGGTCAGGTTAGCTATGGCATGATTTAGTTGGGTATTAGAAAGTTAAATTTCATTACGCTTAGGTTATGTTAAAGTAAGTTTGGGTAGGTTAGCTTGGGATAAGTTAAGTAAGGGGAGGTTAGATTATTAAATGTTAGGTTAGGTAACATTGCAGTGTTAGATTTGGATCAGTTAGTGTCAGGTAAGTTAGTGTAATTTTAACTTAGACTAAGACATGTTTGTGTTAGATGCAGGCAAGTGCAAGTTAGTACATACAAGTGAAAGTCAGTGCAGACTAGTGCAAGATAGCCCGGAATTGTGCAAGTTAGTGCATGTTAGTGCAGTTGGTTTTCGTATAGTTAGATTTTAAATTTTTTTATAACTTCAAATGAAAAATAGCAAACATTTAGGTCTGACTGAAGGCGAACTGTTCAATTCCAGAGAAATTTCTTTTCAGGAGTTGCCATAATTTCAAGAAATAGGCTACTTGTTTCTAAAATTTTCTATTCGACGCAAAACATCGTGTCACACTAGGCAACTACCGATTGGTCAGATCAGCAATATAAGTACTTCCAAGCCATAAAGTAAAGCTTTTATTTATATTCTGTTTCTATGCACATACAACATGTTCACGAGCCGGCGAACTGAAAGTGTGCATGCGTTTCTAAATTCCTCGCAAACGACTCACAAATGCAGCTTCAACAACCAATTTTTCTGTCAGAACACGTAACTTTATACCGAGTAAGATGATGTAACGGTTACACTATGGACTCATATTCTGGAGGACCCGGATTCGATCCCCGGCTCCGGCCATCCTGATTTCGGATTTCCGTGGCTTCCCGAAATCGCTCCACGTGAATGCTGGGTTGATTTTTTAAGGACGTTCAAGTAGAGAAAATTAGCGTTTGTTATTTGTATGAAATAGTGCACATCTTCCTCTTACCAACAGAATTTAGCGTTGCCAGTTTTCCCGTAACGGCGCTTAAAATTCCTATTTTTCCTATTTTTTTACTTTATACAAAACTTGAAAACCAATAATCATTATGAGATGAAATAATTCACATTACAACAACATGTCTCGCTACCGTTTGAAGTATGTAAAACCCGTTACAAAAATCTTTATAATTTTTCGTTACATTTAAGTATATTTTTTAAAAAAATACACACATATTATATTATGGGTTTTTATATGCTTCAAGCGCGCGATCGTAACATGTAGTTCTGAAGTAATTTTTTTTTAAATTTCGTTATGTTTACATTTTTTTAAAAGATGTATGAAGTAAAAATATTCAAATTTTGACTTTGAAATACCATCATGGGAAAACTGGCCGAGCTAAAAATTTTTCGTGAAAAGAAAATGTACTCTCAAATAATGTCTACAAAACAAACCCTATTTTATACTAATTTAAATTACGATTTTTCATCACTTGAACGTTCTTAACTTAGGTCTTGGCCGACACCTCTCTCAGTTCCTGTCATTGTACCAAGTTGTGTGTCTCTGTTGATCTCGCGGTTGACGAGACGTAAAGTCCACTTACTCACTCATGTGATTTTATGTAGGTAAGCACAGTGGTAATTCTACATTTAACCACACGCAGTTGAGCAATTTCCTGTTTTCCCTGCACCAATGCCATTAAGCGGTTAACATATCACTTTATCATCATGATGTCCTGCTCATGTTTGTATCTCTGCGCCTTTTCGAATTCAGTTGGTATTTTCCTGTAAGCGGCAGTCTGGAAAATCCGACTTTAGCCATTTTGCGTGACCCGAAAATCACGTCTCATGCAATACTCCTGAATTTTTGAACTTATACTATATTAGTGAGTTTAAGTGTGTGACAAAAACATGCATGACTGGTTAAGAAGTTTCAAAGTGAAATGCAGAGATTTTGGTCAGCAACGAACATCTAGGTCTTTAGCGCTGGTGATTGGTGACATGAGGTGAGTATGGAGCAGCGCTGGAACGAAGGGTGAGGGAAACGGGAGATACCAGAGAAAACCCGTCCACCAGAGGCATCGTTCGGCACCATTCCCACATGCGAAAGTCTTTGGAACAACCCCGCTGGGAATCGAACCCGGCTCGCCGTGTTGGGAGGCGAGTGCTCTAGCCTCTGCGCCAAACGCGGTCCGTGAAGTATTGTTTTCAAAAACAGTTAGGGAAGCCAGCTGACGCAATGGTGGAGTGGTTATTAGTAAATCTGTTTTATCTGTACAGCTTGGGGCGAACTACCCAGTCGATCTCTGCCCTGATGCGATCAAGTCTGTCTCGCTCGATCAAAGCGAACAGTCGATTACGGCGGTTTCAATTACCCTGATTAACGAGGCCGTGTTTGTTTGACTGTCGCTAATTGGCCGACGGCGTAGTTCAATGTCAACATATTTTTTTATTACGTCTTTCGACGCCTGTCCCTCTGCAAGGCTTGGGGAGCTTCCTCGTAGTGTTGAAGACGGCTGCTACAGAGACGGAAATGCACCCAGGTCACGAGACTAATTGCTCCGTCATTTTCCGTTCTCGCCTCCCCTCCGCGTAATTAACTGAACGATGGCGGGTTCGCAATTAGGTCGTAACTCGAGATGTCAGAGAAGGAACGGTCACTTGGAGCAGAGCAACAAGTGTCGAATTATGCTCGAGTCGACGAAGACCGTTACCTCTGGCTGCACATCCGATCCTTACAGGATCTTTCAAGTTATTTCAAACAATTGCAAATAACTAAAATATTTTTTAACCAAATGCTTCGAAAAAATTTGCAACTGTGTGCAGTCATACGGTACACAATGTTGCCAGACAGTTTTTTTTTAAATAACGTACCGTTTGCTAGTAAAAAATTATTTGGCTTCATTTTGGCTTATTTTGACAACATATGTTACATTTTAGGGGTAAAAATCTAAAAATCCATTTGGTGCACTGTAACAAAAAAATTCCGATACAAACGATGATGTACAAGTGTTAAAACTCTAAGAATGAATTTTCGATATCTATATTTATTTGCGTTAAAAAAAAATATTTTTCGAAACCCTGCGAAACTAAAGAGCGAGGCCTTAAGGACGCTGAGTAACCGCAATTGTCATAACCATGTTTTTAATTTTATATTTATATCAGTTATTTTTTCTTGTATCAGAAACAAAATGTGACTAAATGTTGTTCTTATAAAATTTTTTATCTCCCATAGTTTTTGCGTATTTGCTCGTTAAAGCCAAAATTGGCATGTTTCCGTTTTAAGAACGACACTAAAACCAACTTACTAACCAAACTGAAAAAAATTCACAGTGAATAACGATGTTGAATGTTTGCAAACCACAAAATAAAATATTTTTGTATTTCTGAAAACAGTATTGAATTTTTCAAATTTTTATTTTAAATTTCACAATTTTTATTTAAATACGAAAGGTTTTTATTCTTTGTTTTTATGTACATGACATTGTAGCCTGCAACGTCTATAGAGACTGTGCGTTTTTTTTCAGTTTGGTATGTCATTTGGTTTTAGTGTAGTCCTTAAAATGGAAACATGTAAATTTTGACTTTAACAAGCTATTAGTACGCGAAAACTATGAGAGATAAAAACATTTCATTAGGACCAAATTTAGTCACATTTTGTGTCTAAAATTAAAAAATAAATATCTGGTACAAATAAAAAATAAAAATGTGGTGATGAAACTTGATGTATACCGCGCCCTTAATGCAGACATTTCACTCCATCAGCTAATTCGTCACACTGTTATTCGTTAAATTTGCTGACGAAATAAAAACATTGTTTCGTAAAAAAAAAGAAAACAAAGATTTTGTTTATTCAACGCAACGGAATCGTGATCTTTGAAAGATTTTCACAATGGGTGTGGTATGCAAACTGAACTTATGTTTTAGATAGACTATACACTATTGCTAGCGATATCGACATCAAAATTGATTTTGTTGAATTACACTCTTTATTTAGCTGGCAAAATATGTTATTAAAACAGTATTGACGCATTACTTTTTTCATTTGCAAATTGTTATTCAGGATTCAGGTGAAGTATAATTAATGAAGTAGAAATATACTATTTGAATGTGCTCACATGTAGGCCTAATTGGTGACTGGGAACTCGTGAACACAGAATGCGGTATACGGTTCTATTGAAAAATTTAAAACTCATTCGGTGACATAAGGCAACTCAAGGACATGATTTTATGGTGTTATTTTAAAACCATTTCAGTTTTAACATTTTATATTTTGGCGATGTCCTTTAGAAAACTACGTTATTTAGAAAAATATTTTAGGAAATAATTAACTGATGAATGTAACCGAAAATGAACACTACAGGCGTAGTCAAATCACAGCATTTCTAATTATCCCAGAGCACTTTTCAGACAATATGTATTTACTTCCATATATTTTTTAGAGGAAATAACTTCATCAAGTTTTTACGAACAGTACCAGAGTCTTGCGTGATTTAGCTGTATTACGTTGTTTAAATTGAATTTGGTGTCCGGCGGTGTGTTAACGTGCATTTCCGCGTTATTTCGGTTTTATCGTTATTCTCAATATAATCTCGTCCCTAGTAATGAGTCTTTACGTCTCGGTGACAGCAAGATAGTTAGATACGATGACACACAACTTGGCGCAATGAGAGGAAGTGGTAGGAGAATCGACCATGGCCTTCGTTAAAAAAAAAAAATATTTCAGCAATAGTCTGGAGCGATTTAGAGAAACAATGGAAAACCGAAATCAGGATGGCCGAAGTCAAGAGTCCAACCCGGGATCTCCGGAATACGTCTCTCGCGCCGTCGCGTTGTGATTCCAGCATTAGGCAGGTCGTCTTCAGTGAAGGAGGTTGGAGACCATCTACACTGGAAGTATGTTTAACCGCCTGATTCTCTCCACAGTCACATTAGATTTTAATTCATTTTGTATAGTTCCATCCTGACAAATTACTCCTGGAGCTGCTCACTTCTGTCTCAACACATTTTAAGACTTTCATATCAACCATCCCTTGTCATGGTACGTATGAAAGTTACAGATGCTCTGGTTCAACCATAAGAAAGCGAATTAATAATTTAATAATATTAATAATTTTATTTTGCATATAAACTTGATCTACACATTTTTCCAATAAATCAAACGGCTGAAAAATAAAATCACCTAAATTAGTGGACAAGAATTCAGAGTGCGAAAATGCTAACTCAGTTACTGATTGATAGTTAAATGCTAGTGTTATACTTAACTCACAGTTGTAAGTAATCAGTAGAATTCGTGTAATTTTAATTCTCAAGGCGCCCGTCTACATGTCTCTCAAACTGCGTTGCAGTGTGTTTGAAATACACGTTTTATAAACAAACTGTCCCACGTGTGCTCACGCGGGTTTCGCACGAAAAGAAATAACATTTCAGGCCAGGACGGAATACAACTTTCAACACATCACGTGTGCTGCAAACTACATTTTTAAGCCCTTCAACACGGCCGAAAACGGCATTTTCAGACTGCCGTGCCTCACAATATTGTGGACGAATGTCTGCGAAACTAGTATAGAGCCCTGCGTTGG
>PNEQ01034772.1:0-48936 GCA_003012365.1 Medauroidea extradentata | reverse complement strand
TTAATCATTGAAATATAATTAATTGAAAGTTAACTTATTGCAGTGATTCTGCATGACAAATCAATGAAAGTTTTCAATATTATTTATGCCAGGGAGTTTTCCAAGAATATTTCTTATGCTTGTTGAAGAGAAAATTTTAATAATACAATTCGAATACATTTTTTCGCTAAAAAACAGAAAGTGCAATAAAATTCTCGAACACTCCCCTTAACAACCAGGTCTTGTGAGCTGGTGAGGGTGGCATGATATGAATGTGGATCAGCGGCGAAATGCAAGAGCGAGAGAAATGAAATATCCCCGAGAAAGACCATCTGGCAATCCCACCGGTCGACAGTAACGTCCGCCACGTTTCTCATCTTCGAATAATAAATAAGTATATTATGAGGAAGGTACCCGAGTGGCAATGTATCGCACCCAGGATGCAAACTTGCCACTGGGCGACCGGCTTGCATTGAAGAATAACATTATATAGAAGCTCTACAATCAAGACGCGCCGGAATGAGGATGGCGGATGAAATGGAAGACCCTCGAGAAAACTCACCGGCCAGTGTCATAGTCCTACACGGTTCCATTACCACACCAGGGACATCCAGGGACCGAGCATGCCATGGACTGACCCCGGATCACCTTGGCTGGAGGCGATTTCCCTAGCTACTGCGTCAACCGTGCTTTCATCACCATAAATAAAAGTCGGGGATGACCCTGCACTGTTAGTGATGCATACTTTAAGGACGTCCTTCCCTTAACACATGTGAACGAAGGCGCAGTTCATTTGTATACGTATCTTCCCGTTTGCTTATCTGTCACAGTGGAACCCTGACTATCCTTCAGAAGACGAAAGTTGATAAACTTTATTTTTACGGTTGTTATTAGGAGCCCGCGGTGGTCGAGGGTCAGACCTCACGCATGCCACCAAGGTGATCCGGGTTCGATTCCTGGTGGGTTCGGTTCCGGATTTTTCGCACATGGGAAACGTGGCGGACCTTGACCGACGTGGTTTTCTTGGGAAGCTTCCGTTTCCTCCGCCTTTCTCATCCCGTCGCTGCTCCAGCTCACCTCATCAATTCTTCGAGCCGGAAGGCGACAGGCATGTCTCTCTAGTCGAGCAGCTGGCCTAACATTCACCCTGGCCTTCTCTCATACAAAAATTTCACCCTTCCTAAAGGTCGGAACACGTAGTGGTTTTTTTTATTACGGTTATTACTATCACACATCATTCGGAGGGCCAGCAACTCTGATAGGAACATCTTCCTCACCCAGCAGCATGGCTTGCCACCAGGCATTTACATTTATTTGATTACACAGTAAGAGACCCAACTGAAGATAATCACTACATTTGTCACACTAGACTACAATGACTGGCAAAAAAATGTTAACCTCGCCCTATTCTCTTGTCTGACGCGGCGCGTGAAACGCGGAGTAGATGTTTGAAGTGAAGGGTGGAAAATTAACCGGCGAGGGAAAGCGAAAAGTATGGAAGGACAGGGGACGAGAAGGGCGAGGATAACGGATAAAGAGCGAGTCGGGAAGGAAAGTAGCCCTCGGCGACGCGGGAAAGAGGAAAATTAGCGAAAAAGAAAATGAAACCCTCCTGTGAAAAATCTTATCAGCAGGAACGAGATGGTTTCACATGAACTGGCAGGTGGGTAGGATGGGGGAGGGAAGGCAAGTTAGCGGATTGGTTTTGTCATCGCGGTTATCTGGTGTTGTCGGGAGAGGGGGGGGGGGTAGGTGTGATACGTGTGCCCCGGGATAGATAGAACAAGAAGAGTCTGTGAAGGGTGGATCTTCCATTATGCCGGAGCTGCTCGAGGGAAACTGACACTCTGCGAAGGTGGAAAGAGCTGGGAAGAGATAAAGAACGGAAAACCCCGTGAAGGGGTGGGAGGGAGGAGGAGAACGTAAGGGAACAACTTCAACTTCATTACTCATATTCCTGCGCGCGGGATTTCACGCGCGGGCGACTGGAAACTTCACGCCCGGCCGAGGAATATTTGGTTCCGACGGCTCCCAGCAGTAGTGTGCGCGCGGGTCGAAAATAACCCCTTCGTCCCTACATCCTGTCCAGGACACTGTTATTAGCCCCAGAGCTTTCCTCATTACGTTTTGTTGAAATGTAAGGGGTATGTGTCATCTCACTTGTGTAAAAATGTTTAATTTTCCCATGTTAAGAGGAGTCCTCGACTGTCGCATGGACGGCGTTGCAGCGTGTCACCCGCATTCTTTTTTACGTGAAAGCGCTTAAGTTATTCATATTATGTTTACCTACGAAAAGAACACACACTTGAAACTATGCTTCTATTTTTTCAAAAATGCAGCACGCTTGTTAGGAACATGATATTCGGGCCTCTCAAAATGGCTAAAAATGGTTTTTTTACTGTTGTAACTCCGAAAAGATTACATGAATTCGTAAAGTGCAAAACGAGAAGCATGTGTTGGTCTCAACTTCAAACTATTCAAAAACAAAATATTGGGGCCACCGTTTAGAGTCCCATAGTAAAAAGACTATAACGGAAACCTTGCACGCCGGTTTGGCGCGCTGCGAATAGAGGCGATATGCTTCTCGTCAAGCGTGGGACACTGGCTCTTATCGCTACGCTGTTCCCACGCGTCAAAGGTGAAAATTTTACACCGCGAAGGACTCTTCTTAAGAGGTCTGGTGAATTACCCGTGATTTCTCATAATAGAAACGTATTTTACGATTATATACTAATTGTGTGACTAATAGTAGCTGTTTAGACCTCATTACGTGCTGAGAAATAATTAATTGTTTCATTATTACGCTTTAATATTATAATATTATTAATATTAATAATATTATAATATTATTAATAATAAGAGGTAAGTCCTTGTTATTTTTGAACGATTCTTGCAAAGGGGGCAAGTTACAAACTATAAAGAAGTATTTTGAACATACGCCATTGCAGCAAACGGCATGTCACAGAAAACCAGAGACAAAGAAGAAAACAGACGAACATAATGGTCTCCTAGCTATAAAACAAACTGAGACGTTTTTCTGTGACACACCATTTGCTGCAACGGCTTATGTCCAAAATACTTTTTTAGTTTGTAGGTAAGTTCCTACAGTTAAATTATTAAATACTTATTGCCAAATTTTGTGTCTGGAAGAAGCATGGCAAGCGCACAGACTCATTAAGTTCTTTGCCTACCTATCTTGCAGCCATAGTTTAAAAGGTAACATCATTGATTTACGAATTTTCTTATAAAGCAAAGAATAGAGAGATTATTGTACGATTTTCACGTTGACATTGCATAGTTTATAGGTTAATTCCCTTTTTGGAATCCACGCGACGACGTTTCTGTTACTTTCGTGAACACTGTAGTCGCTCCCGTAAGTGAATCACTTTTTCCTTGGCAGCTATTTCCTGTTACAAAATACTTTAGATACTGAGGTGCAACTATATCAGAAAAATCGATTAAGTTTTTGTCTACTCTCTATTGTGTTAAAATGAATATACATCCATTGAAATAAGCTACCGAAATAAAAAATTACTGATCAATGTTTCGAAGGCAGTAGGAATTGAAACACCGTAAGGAAATCAGGGTTAAAATTAATTAATTCTCAATGCATTTACAGTATTTTAAGAACATATATTAGCTCTTTCAACTAAAGGTTGTGGGCTGTTCAAAGAGTATGAAAGCAATACACGAGACTACCGTGCTACTGGCTGGTTTGAACGGCGCGCGCATTGTTCTGCGCATGTGCGAGTCACGGAGAAACAACGGCTTTTTTATTTGTTATTGTTGTTTTTCTAACCTAACAGGATCATTTTAATATGAACATAGCTTTTCCTAATGTTTTAAACTAATCTAAACCAACGTTAACGAATCTAAAATAACTGTCACAGAGGTCAGGGAATAGAGGGGAAAGAAGACCGGCGCAGAACGGATGCCCAGAGACGAATTAACGAAATTGAACAACCAATAGGAATTAAGACACTGTTAGTAAGATTACACAGCCGCTTTGTGTTAAAGACATCTAACTCTTTCAAACAAAAGGCCTTCAACGTAAAATGTATTAAGGAACAATACGACAAAACCAATGAAATTATATATACACAGAGTGTCCGTAAAGTCATGGTGCACTTTTGGCCGGTCACAGGAAAGTAACAATATGCTATAATGGGTAGCGGTGAACCTGACATGGGTGTTCACACGTATAAAGTTATTTAAATGCTAGTCCTAAGCAGACGTCACTCATGTGTGATGAGCATTTTTAGAATAATTTGGTGACGGCCGAAGCTGTGAACACCGCTCGGTGGATTAAGCAGACGGCCACCAAGAGGAGATTGGTACATGCTGCAAATTTTATTTTTAAAGTTGCGAATTACTCGTATTTAATTGATCAACAAACGTTTAGTTGGATAATGTGTATTTGAAATTCAGAAACTAATTTGTTTATAATAAGCTCCCTAAAACATCGTTTTTTACAGCGTGTTCAAAAACAAAAGTATGATAACTAATATTATACTTTCGTATGGTTACCAAAGAGCTGGGTTTTTGTAATGTCTTGATGTATATGGATTACTATTTAGAACCTTTTTTCCCACGGATATTGCAGAATAACTAAAAATTAAATTTGCCACAAAACTGCTGTTCCACTCTAGGCAAACCCTGACAGGTGAGAGCAGTATTACAACCCCTCAAGTCATTAAGTAAAGAATTTAAAGATTTTACTTTTAAACTCTCTCTGATTGTTAGGGACTGGAAAATTTCGCGAATTCAATGACCTGTAGGCTAGAATCCATTATACTATGCATAATAAGCCCCCAACTATTCGTCCACTAGCTGCTACTCGGGGGGAACAGCAGACAATGAACGAATAGACTGGGCTTGAGTATGCATAGTATAATGGATTCTAGCCTACAGGTCATTGAATTCGCGAAATTTTCCAGTCCCTATATGGTATTTAACACGTGTTCTGTAGCGGACGCTCTGAAGACGTTGATGAACTTCTAAAATCCCTGCAAATGCCTTATGAATGTTGTTGCAGTAACCAAATTAGTTGTCAGTACACGTAACTTCAGGCAGGTACCCACACTGACCTTTCTTTCTATCTGGCACCACGTGCAGTTCAACTAATTATCGGTTTTCAGCGAACCAATGTCCATAAAGTTTGCTGCGTCCGTACAAGCAACGGAACAACAGGAAGATTCCCCTTCGAATTACGTATTCTCGCCCTCATCCGAGCCAGGCTTTGCGCTCGCCAAGACGAATGATTATTCGCCGCTCTTTGGTAATCTTCAGCCTCATCCTTTCTCATCACGGTGTTGTTCGCTAACTTTTCACACCAGTGAACCCGCCCCGAAACTAGTTCGTGGCTGTAGGAGGAAACTTAGGGATTATAATGGGAATTTGGTGAGCACAGAGGTGCACAGTAATCATTTGTTCTCCTTATCAACTATACTTTACTGGAGTGAGAGAAGATACATTGGTCTGCTCACGTTTGTGATTAAAAATGACAGTTGCAAAAACAGTATAAATAGGAGACTGTGGTCTTAAGAGTGCGTTGTAGATAAATAAACGCTGAAAACATAAATTATTACCACGCATTTTCGAATCCAATATGTATGAAATACTCAATGGCAATCCTAGATAATGGTATTTGCCAACTTCATGAGTAAATATTTATCCAAAATTACTAATTCGTTACGCGTGATCTCTTGCGCCGCTTTTAAATGCACGAGGTTCCGGCGTCAGAGTCTGTGCCTCAGAGGTTCATAACACTGGAAATAATTTTGTTTAAAACGTTGGCTAAAATTATTGTCTAGGATTGCTATTGTTTAATTTTCTCAAATTGGCTTCAAGAAACCTACAGTTATAGATTAATGCTTTTAGCGTTGAATTAAGTACCACGCCCTCTTAAGGATGCTGCCTATTTGGGAGTCCTGGTGAGGGCAAGAGCTGGTATTTACATGTTAAATTATATTAGGGGGTTCTCAGCTATCTTCCATTGTATATCTTTTTCGGATTAACTCTAATTTATGCATTGAGAAGAGGAAAATATTAGTACAGTAATAAAAATGTAGAGAAAATGGTATAAATTATTCAGTTTATTATTCCCACCATTATAACACTCGGCTTCACCCGCCGTATTGGAATATTTAGTTTTTCACTTTTTTTTTTTAATTTCGAGAAGATAAATGTGTAATTTAGCAATTGTAGCATAGGGGAAATTATGCTTACCTTGTGCTGTATAATACGTTTGATATTTAAACAGTTTACGTGTAATCAACAAATTAAAAATACAAATTGATTTGCCGGACTAATCGCAGCCTAATTAATCATACTTTAGCATCTCTACGGTGACAACTGTACTGTTGGGCAAGGTTAACAAAATTCAGCTATAATACCAAATTTCACAATTTTCTTTTGATAAATCCATAAAATCTCTGTACATAAAATAAATGCATCTTTCTCTTTGTAACGTACGTGTTCCTATACTATTCATCCGACTGCGATGAACTAAAATGAGTTGCGTGTGCAACCGCGTAGGTTCCTGGCAAAAAATTCTGTACATATACTGTTACGAGTGGTAAGGGGGCGAAACGGGGCATTGGGGTAGAACGGGGTACCCGAAACCATTAGTTAAGGCATGATATTTTCCAAAATGTTTCTAAAACCCGTAGGCTATCATTATTATGCACCAATTAAAATTTTTAAAACGTTTTTAAATTTCTTTTTTCTGTACTTTATTACTTTAAATATTATCAGTACTTATAACTAGAGCCACGATTTTATGGCGAACAGATTTTTGCAACATTTGTTTTCAATGCGTCATGTGCACACCTGCAGCTCTGCTACATCGTCTGTGATTGGATGATTTTACTCTCACTTGCCTTGGCAAATTACTGATGTACGGAGTCACAATAATCTTATTCTGATTGGTGCAGTCAAATGACAGACGTGTCTGAACAAAGACACGCTGCCAATAACCATGAATCAAAGCTGCCGATGTGCACGAGAGACACTGAAACAAAGTGGGGCAAAAATCTTTTCGCGACAAAATCGAGGCTCACATTACACTTATGAAATTTGAAGTACCGTAAATCATTTATAAAGATTGTAATTAAAATTATTATTTGTATTTTTTGGAGAAATTTAGTTCATGGAAATGTATTGACAACAGAATTACACATTTATACGAATGACTAGAGACCCTGAACTACCGCGGGTTCAATGACCAGCAAGTTAGACTCAGTCTTCAGCTGCTTGTTCATTGTCTGCTGCTCCAGCGAGTGGCCAGTTGTACATGTGACAAGGTAGCGCGGGAGTCAGCGAGTGTTTACATGCAGTCTTGCTATTGGTTCGGTGTCATCCTGGACGAGTCGCGTTAACATCTCACGTTTGCAGGAGTTTGAAATCTACCGTCTCCTCAAAGGAATTCGGGAATTTCCGGGTCTCTTACGAAGGACTGAACTTTTGTACGACTCAAATATGCCTTGAATTGAAAACCATGCGAACAAAGTCGCAGGCGTGAAAATATTCCGAAATGGCGAGTGACAAATTCTAGGGGTTTAAATAATTACCAAGTGGTTGACGAAACCTGTTCATGTGACTGAGTTTACCCACCTAACTGGTTACTTATTATAACAGACTCTAGTCTGCCCTGTTTGCGCAGTGATGTTTGTGGCTCTCGTTTGCTTGTCGTACAGCATATCAGCTCCTGCCGACTGGGATGGAACAGCGAGCCTGTTTCCTGTTTGTCCTTCCTGTTCGCTCGTTCCGTTCTACTGTTTGTTTGCCCGGAGCTTTTTATTTAGGCTGGTCACTCCACGTCTGAAGTTGCCTGTAGCTTTCAGAACAGCACAAACATCGTGGCGTCAGTTTACTCGGAGCTGTTCATTGTGCTTGCCACACAGGGGTGAGGGAAAGGTAATGCTGGATTCACAATAGCGCGATGGACGTACACAAAGTGCGCGACGCGAATGGAATAACTTGTCAGCCAATCAACGCCGAGGTTTCTGTGACGTCAGCGCAGCAAAAATCGCGGACTTGACAAAACTGAAATATAAATGTAATTTTGCGGCTAAATGTTGGTGAAACGGGTGAGTTGGTAATAAACTGCATTAATTATACACGAGATTTTTGTTTGTTAATATAAGATAATCATTACCTTTTTTTTTAACAAACGTGTAATTATGACTTTTTCCACATTTGGAAGTGATACTTAAAACATATTATTGTACAATAGGTTAGTACCTATGTGTTAGCAAGGAACTACATATTTACGTGTAATATCTTGTTAATATTTGTCGCGCGGCAAACGAACTAGTGTTCGTAATGACGAGAATATTTTAGAGTAGCTTCCTTCGTGTTGTTGTGAATCCAGCATGAGGTCGAGAATGGCACGCGCCACGAATGGGACAGGAGGAAGAGCACTTTCTCTCCGGAAGTTTTGCCAACTAAGAGGTTTTTCCACTAGTTATGGTGGTATTTTAACCCCGTAGTGCGTGGTAAAGTCAGAGGAATTTACGGCCCTTTAACATCGAGGTCTTAAGAGCCGATTAGGGTTAAGGTTGGTGAAGGGGCAACACAGATTCGAACCAAGGACCTCACGCACCGTAGATAGACGCTTAACCGATTATAGGTCGTTAGGGATTAATTGAGCACTAAAAATGTAACCTTTGAAAAACATCACTAGCCGTTACTGCGTGTAACTCAACTAGTTTCCTCACTGCTTGTGTAGTTGGTAGCGAAAGTACGTAATGTAGTTCCATGAATTTTTCCATTTAAATACAGCACTGAAAAAATCTACTGAGATCAGCATACTTGTATTCTATATAATTAATTAACTTTTTTTTTACCAAAGTATGTAGGTTCCTACTGACTGCACAATTTATCGCACACGCGCAAACCAAGTGATGTGTCCGAAGAGGCTGTACATTTCCTGTTATTTGCCGTAACGTACGGAATGATACGAATTGGCTAAAACAGGTTTTTTTTTTCAGTGCTCATTTTATCCCGAACCGTCTATGCACTACAGAGGCTATCTCCGTAGTGGGGAAATCAGTTTCATTAGGAAATATTCGTTATGCACCTGATAAGGATTTATTTGCTTGCGTTTAAAGAAATAAAGAATCTGGTGTTTAAATAAAAACCCTGTTTAGTGTTTATAGATAGGTGTGTGTCTATGTGTTTGTGTGATAGTTGGGATAGGGCGAAATAAATAACTTGGTAATACTTCCTTGAACGCAGGTCTTGTGGAATTCCGAAGGAGGGATTAGGCGGGGGGAGTCCCCTAAATATGTGATTGTAGCTTATATTTGGGAAGGCTTAAGATGCGGGTTGAAGTTAATTATTATTCTCACTCAAAACATGTATTTTGTTGATGTTTACACTTTCTTTTCGTATGCTTAGTTGTTCGGAAATAATTTGTCCTTTCCAGTGTCGGTTTTATTTTTCGATTCCATTTTGTACTCGTCGTACATGCGTAAGATGAAATTCTCCTGTATTATAGAGGCACATACGACACACGTTTAGACTATTTGACATGGGAAAGGTTCGGTATGAATACTAACTGCTATCGAGGACCGAAAGAAATTAATTGAGGTAGAAAGGTACATAGTTTTATGAAAGAATGAACTATTCGTGACTTTCAGAACTCTACAGCTGGTGTGGATACTGTCTGAAACTACAGAAATGCTGGGAAGGCCCTTACCAGATTGTCAAGAAGATCAATGATGTGGTCTTCCGGATTGTTCGCAAGGGCTCTCGAACAAGAAAACCCAAGTTTGGGCATATCGACAGACTGGTTCTCTATGATGAACAAGAGTCTGTTGTGTCTGCTCGGGACGAACAGACTTAAGGAGGGGGCAGTGTTGCGAATCGCGACTATGGCTGAGCGGTGTAATACGGTACTGTGTCGGCAGAACTAAAATACCTCCTTGTGCTCTGTACGAATTGTATTACCTTGAGTGATACCACAATAAATGACGCGATATCGGAGAGCAGTGTGAGCTGATATAGCAGCGGCAATAACAAAGAAGTTCGGCGTACATTGTGCCGGCCGCTCATGTGCGGTGGCGGCCATCTGCACCCAATATCGGGTAACAGAAAAATATATCGTGGTCTAGAGTATTCCTGTTCATGCTCTAACTTGCGGGATGGTGCTTGACCCTGACGCGACACCTTTCCAGGAGGTTTGAGGTCAAAGACTTGCCGAGAGAATTCGAGACTTTAGGGTGAGTATATAAAAGAGAGCTGCGGCATAGGCGAGAGAGTTTTTGGCTGGCAGGTGCCTGGTGTGAGTTGAAGTGATAGTAACGAGTGGCGAGACGTCCTGGGTTGCGACAAGCGTTCGAGGATACCCGGCGAGTTGGATAGCGTCCAGTAGTGGGAAGAAGGTGTTTCTGGACCACGAGAGATTCATCGGTGCTCGTTCATTGGGTCCACCATTGTGAGTGATTAGAAAGACTTTCCATGTACAGAGAACTTATATGGATTCATTATTTAGATTTTATAACCTGTATGTAAATATTAGTTATTTGTTTGACATCTATTGTGAATAATCATTATAGACATAGTTTTTTTGTATCGATTGTTGTAAATTAACTAGGTTAGCTTTATTTATTTTCTTTCTTTTATCAAAGACATCCATCCCCAAATGTACCTAGCCCCAACTTGTAACAATATAAACAACAAGTGACGCAACGATGTTTTTTATTTTTAATTCTTATCTGTTTGTCGGAATTTCACGTTGTGCATGCATCCTGTTGAATAAAGCATACTCTGCTAATTTATGTTTTTCTATTATCTTTAGTTTTCTTTGACAGTCATCTATATTGCATCAGAGTATGTCCAAGAACCTAAATCCAGTCACACTAACACTATAGTAATGTATGTATATAAGTTGATACATATATGTTTAGCTATCATAAGACTTATTAAGGTACCTTGTATTCATCTTAAGCTAGAATTCATAAGTGCCACGACCATAATTTCTTCTTCTGCGATTGTGTTAAAATTGTGACATATATAGTTAAAAACATAGTTACAAATATGCCTAGTCACCAACATGCAGTTAAATAATTGCTTACTGTCAGATTTTCTTTTTCGCTTTTGTTCATAAAAGAAACAATCATTTGTTTCCCATGTTGCTTTCGCGTTTCTTCGTATTAATAAAAAATATTTTCTAGGTATCCCCTCTGGGTTTAATAAAACCATCGCGCTTCCCCGCGGACGACGAACGACTTCCCCTTTCCTCGGCGATGATTGGAAACTGACCAACATTTTTTTTTTCACCCCTTCACTTGACACAAAAGAATCTCAGGATTGGTGTGTTATTGTAGTAGGGCGAGAGTTGTGGGCGAATATCCCAGCGAGTGCTCGCCGCCCCTCTATATCGCCGCGAACAATGCGGTCATATTGACAGTATTAAATTAAAACCCCCTCATCGCTCTTCCCGGCCGGCACAGTTGAGGAGGGAGGGAGGGGTAGCGCCTAGACAAAGACCGTACTACATACATATAGGCGGTTCGTGATAATAAACACATTTGACACCCTATTTCCTTTTTTTATTTTTTTTTTCAGATTATTTATAGAGACCTAGAATTATTTAAATTAAAAGGAAGGTACCTAAGTAAGAATTTGAGAGGGCGTGTAGTAGATAAATATGTGCTGGATTCTTCAATTAAGATCTAAACCTTTTTGAAAGTCAATATGGAGAAACTACAAAACAGCAATCCTTGATAATTATGTTTGCCAACTTTACGAGCAAACATTTACCCACATTTATATATTAATTAAGCGTGATCTCTTGCGCCGCTATTAAATGTAAGAGATATCGACGTCAGAGATTGTTATTCAGATATGTGTTACTCGAGAAAAATTTTTGCTCGGAAAGTTGACAAAAAAAAAAAACTATTGTCTAGGATTGCTGTTTTTTTTTTTTTGCGAATTGGCTTCGAGTAACCTACAATTCTGAACTGATGCTTTTAGCTCTGAACTATATACCATGCACTCTTAAGTGTATATATTATATCATACTCATAAAATAACTTGTGAGGTCACATTAAACAATATTTTACAATTATTATTGTTGACGAGATGATATTCAAAAGTGCTCACTTTATCGTGAACCGTCTATAGCAACAAGAGCCCGTGCACGCCGCAGTTTAGCGGAGTTGCAGCACCACGTATTACTGCAAATTTCTGAACTCATCATTCGATTTAGCACCCAGCATTATAAACGTACCTGATGATGACGAGTTTTCAGCCCAGAGGCTGGTTGGGACTTCAGGTGGGCGTGACTAGGCGAGTATTAATCTGCGGTGGTTCTGCAGGATGGGGATGAGGGGACATCTCAGCACCCATTCCTGAACACGGGAAGATTGCAGTAAATTTCTCTCATCGGCTGGGAATCCAACCCGGGACCCTTGTCCCACCGATAAGAAGCTCTAACTACTGAGCCAAGAGGCAAGATTTAAGGCCATGCTCTCTAGTTTATATTTTTTATCGATATTAATTTTTTACGCCTAAACGTAAGTAGATATAAAAAATCTGCCTGGCTGTTTTGTTTAAAATCGTCTTCTCTACGTTAGTTGATTTTTTAAAGGAAGTAAATGCTTTAGTTATATCTAATTATGTAAGTTACGAAATTCTGGATTGTTGACATTTTATTCGAAACCGTATAATTTCTTGCTTTGAAAAAATTAGCTGTCAAGGCAAAAACGATTTTAAACAAAACTGCCAGACAGATTTTTAATACATTCTCTCATTTAAGCTTAATGAAATAATTATCGCAAAAAACAGCATAAACAAAAGAGTATGGCGTTAACTTGCCTGAAGTACGGTTAATTATACTACATGTTAGGAAGATATGGCAACGGAAACGTTAGGGTATGCAGCAGCAGAGTGGGACCCTCATATTGGACTGGAGGTGAGGGAGCTGGAGATGGTACAAAGACGGGCAGCGAGTGGATGAAGAATAAATGGAAACAACAAGTGCAGGCTAGTGAGTGCGTAGGAAACTTTCGGCCATCATTTATGCTAAAGGAAACGAGATGGGATTCACTGAAGGAAAGGAGAAGAGTGGAAATGCTGGTCAGGATGCACGAGGTGGTGAATAGAGAGGGATGATTGTGAAAGTTAGGCTGCTTACTAAGGCAGGATATAGAGGAAGAAATTATAATATTGAGGCTATTCAGAGGGTGAGGGTCAGAACGATATGCGACAGACAGTCTATGCTCAGGAGGTCGATGAGGCAGTAGAATTTATTTTCTAAGGAATTGGTGACTATGAAATAGTTTAAAAAGTTTAGGAGTTACTTAGGAAACAGAACGTGCCACCGGGCGGTCACTCATTAGTGAGTGAATTTATTATCATCATACACTTAGGAAACAAGGATATTGTAACAGAATATGACAAAGAATAAGATTAAATAATAATGAAACGTTAGCCAACCAGAACTGAAGAAACGTGGAAACGACTTAAGACTACAATTCACAAGACTGCAGAAAATATTTGTGGCAAAGTAATAAAGGAAACCATAAAATAATATGTAACCACATACGTTATTGCACTAATTGAATAAAGAAGACAATACAAAATTTAAACCACTCAGACTAGACAAGCGAAATACAGGTGATTAGTGATTAGGAAATCTTATCAATAGAGAAGCTAACAGAGCGAAAGAAAACTTTCAAAGTAATATATGAACTGAAATGAAGGAGAACTGGAGGACAGTTAAGGCAGATGCAGCAAATAAAAATGTGAATAAATATTTCAAAAAACACCAAACAACAATTTCAGGTGTGTGTCTACATATATAAGGAGTGTTGCTGTTTGGAGAAGATGTAAGAAAGAGACGCAAAGAAAATACAGAAAGGTTGTATGAAGGGAAACAAATAACAGCAGATATTATAGGAAAATAAGATGAAAAAATTTGTCCATATTATACAAAAAAAATTCGACAAAGCTCTTAAGGGAATATAAGATAAAAATGCTACCGATAGCGATGGCATCCCATTTTAACTGCTTAAGAAAGCAGAATGAAAAGAGTATTGATATAGCTAATGAAATATGTTTATCAAACTGGATAAATGCCCAAGGACTTTCAGAAGGGCCTAGTAGTCCCTATACTGAGAAAGGCAGTAGCAACTAAATGTGAAAAATACAGGACTCTTTGCCTTCTGTCACATGCCTATAATATCCTGGTTATAATAATATTGAGACAAATTGAGAAAACAGTAGATTTCCTAAGTAATGATCAGTTTGGTTTCAGAAGAGGAACGGGAACAAGAGAAACCAATCCAGTTCAGATATGTGATAGAGAGGCAATTAATGAAAAACATACCAATCTGTATTGTTTGTATTGGCCTGGAAAAATAATTTGATAACATAAGTTATTTTTACGACACTAAAGAAAGTGGACCTAAAGTACAGTTATAGGAGAGCAATTTTCAGTCTGCATAAAATGAAGTGGCGGTGATTAAAATCAAAACGAAACATTTTTAATTAAAATAACAACGACTTAAAATAAATTTATCTGAAAAAAAAAACTCAAAAGTAAAAAAAAAAAAATTTTATTTTTAGATTACTTAGAATACAATCAATTTGTTAGGACAGTGATATGCCATTTTTTTTTGGAGTCAGTGCCAGCCAAGGTTAACAAATGTGCAACGAAGTAGTGTAGGTATGCATTTAATTTAATGAAATTTGACCAACTAAGCATTTCTTAATCGACACAAAGACAGCAGCCGCGCGGTGTTGGACAGCACGGGGCGCAGCAACGGGCGTATACGGCGGAGCTGGGAGGAGAGCATCTTGAGTGAGCGACTAGAATGCGGGCAGACGTCGTCGACCGTATTCTATTTACCTTGGTCGTTGACAGTTGTGACCGATATCTAAATTTTCGATGCGCTTGTATGCTATAAGTTTTCTCTAATTGTATTCTATTATGGATTCATGAAGCTTAGAATCACCTTAAGGTATTCAGATTTGTTTTACACATCTGTGTTCATTTGTCAATAGATTTTCGAGGCGTCACTTTATGTCCCTGTTTTGTTTATATTTGTAAATTGGTTGATTTAGGTTTATTTGTAACTAAGTTGTCGCTTTAAGCAGTTGTTTTCATTTATAAATTGCTTTAATGAGGAACTGCTACATTATCGAACTAACGTTAACTTTAAATATTGTTGCATGCTGTGTTTCTGAGGGCGGGCTGGATGGGGCCTGTGTCGAAACACCTTGAGGGCTGGCCCATGACGCAAAGCCTGGGTTTCTCATGGTGGGAATCCCGCCGAAACTACGTCATAGATACCTGTCCCAGCTGCATTTTTGCCCTGCGAAGCGGCCTACGTGACTCAAATCACATCCGAAACATGATGAAATGTCTATGTTTGGACCCATATAACTCGGGAAACCCCTGGAGTTTGGCCGGAGTATAAAAGCGTAGAATCGGCACATTTGGGGACAGTTCGCTATTGGTCGTGCTAGAGGAAGATGCTATTGTTGTGGAGATAGACTGGTGAAGACATCTTGGTGACGTCAGAGTATACTGTGAGGCGGCAGGCGGCTACCTTCGGAGCAGTGTTGGACGAACCAAGAGGACTGCTGCGGCGGGCTGACGGGCGAAAAAGGAGATACGCGACTGGAGTCGAACCGAAGACCTCAAGAGTGAAGACAGCGGTGCACTCGGGGTGCTGCGCAGCACACGACGATTCATCACCACGGCGGACTATTAAGGTTGTACACTGTCACTATTTGAGAAAGACTGTTGATTGGATATTTGACTGAATTTTATTGTGAATTGTACTGTTTAATTAATTGATGGTAGACATTTTTTGTGCTTTAATTGTCAAAGTTAATTAACGTGTCTGTGACACAGTAGTAATTGTGTGCATAGTTAATTGTGTAGTGAGAGTTATAGCTGATTACTGTTTTGTGTTTTTCGTAGCTTTGTGAGCTATTAAATCCAGTACTTAATTTAACTCTTTTATTTATAATTATAAGACCTCTATTCCCAAAAGAGCTCATGGGAATTGCCCACATATAAAGTTTGTGTTCAAACTTGTAACAATGTATTTTGTCGATTTTAGGAAATTTCGAAAAATTTCTTTAAAGCTTGGTTGGCACCGACTTAAAAAATAACAATAACTGTATATTACTGTCCTAGTAAATTAATTTAATTATTAAGTCTAAAAATAACTTAATAATTTTTTACTTTTTAGTGCATTTTTTCAGAGTAGACTTTTTTGAAGTCGGCGTTCTTTTTTGTTGTAAATATTTTATTTCTTGATTCTTTACGGAGTTCCTGTGCCTACCTTCCACATTCGTGCTGTTTGTCGTTCACGAGCTCCTCTGTGTCTTCGCAGTCCAAGTCAGTCCAGAACGTCATTGACCACAGTTAAGGACCTGCCTAGTCTTCTACCAACATCTCAATCACTATACATTTCCCATTTGACTTTTCCCGGCTGGGTCAGCCACCGGATTTTCGCACGTGTAAATCGTGCTGGACGATGCCGGTGGTCGGCGGGTTTTCTCGGGGATTTCCCGTTTCCCCCGCCCTTTCATTCCGGAGCCGCTCCAAACTCACCTCATGTTACCCCTCACCGGCGTTAAAGGCATCGATGTTAATTAAGCGCTGACCAAAATCTCACTCACTCCTATTCGATTTTGAAGAGTTCTCTGTCGTATCTTCGAAATTCAAGTTATAATGCCGTTTAAATTTAAATGGGACCCCTTTGAAAATATTCCCTTTCCAAAAAAAAAAAAAAAAATGGATAGGTTTATAAATGACGGAGTTCTGGGGTAACAAACATAAAATAAATCCAACCTAATTGATAACCTCCTCTTTTTTTTTTTTAAGTCGGTTAACATGGAAGAAGCAAACAGAAAATGCGTTTAACAAGGATGTGAGATCTCCTTTACAATGTTTAGCGTATTTTAAGAGGCAGTAAATTGAGTGATAGAGAATTTGAAAGTAGGGATAGAAGCGAACGGGGATTGTTTCAGTAGGGATAGAGGCTGTCACACAATGTTATAGCATATAGTACCAGACTATCTTTAGGCGGTAGTAGAGAGAGGCTGGATGCTGGTGTCGGAATGCCTTCGCGACGGACAGACGCCCGCACATGCGGCAGTAATTTAATCAAAATTTAATTCGTGGTCGGCTGGAGCGGCGCGGGCAGCAGTATTTTATACACGTAGTGCGAGTAAAATTAAATGACGTACAGCTCCGCTAATGCCGTGTGCAACTGCGGTCATTCAGAGCAGATAAACTTGCAAGCAGAGAGATTCTATCACTGCCACTACTATTGTCGAATAAAGCATATTTACCTCTCTACACCATGACATATGCATCTCAGACAAAATTGCCACTACTTCCCAGACCTATTCACTGGGTCAGTGATTTACAAAAGTATGGCCAACAAAATCAGAGCAGTCGAACCAAGTAACATGTTGATCGAGAGAGGTAGTGGCTCGCATTCCGGAGGTCCCGGGTTCGAGCCCTGGCCCCGGACTTTATGAATTCAATTTTCCACGTCTTCCCAAAATTGCTTCTGGCGAATACTGAAGTGGCCTCTTAACAAAGGCCGTGGCTGATTCCTCTCTTCTGTCATTGTGTAGATTTGTGTGTCACCGTCTAAAATAACTTCGCTGTCGACGAGACGTAAATCAGTTTTATCTTACCTTACGAACTAACTTTGCGAAGTAAGATACAATCTCACATCGAGCGAGAGTATGAACTAACTGACGAATGAATTACTCTGCCTACGATGTCAATACAAAAACCAAGCACATCTATAAATAGAAGGCAACGCGGAGGTAGACAGAAGAGATCTACGACACCTACATTTCGGCACCGAGTCTATACTTGTTAACTCTACAAACATCGATGTATCACGTTTCTTGTACGCAGTGCTGAAAATCTTTGGTGATGTAAAGCACACGTAGTTTATGTTTGGTATCGCAGGTGACTACATCGCCCATAAATGAATGTTCCTTCAAAAATTGTAATTAAGCCCCACTGTGTTTGCACAATATTCATGTTATACGTTTTGCACATGCATTCACGCTTAGTTGCAAGTCTGGTAATAAACCGGTTCACCTGCAATCACGACACCAACGAAGTCGATTAATTTTCGAACAGCCAGTATTTAAAATTGGAGGAGGGGAGGGGGAAATCGGCCAAAACAACGTCGTAAATATTAACACAAGACAAATCGTTAATAACTGTCCAAAGCATGGCGATAGCGGTAACGGGATTTATGAATCGGGGAAATGAAATGTTTTGCTCGCAAACAGATGATAACGTGGCACAACTTACAGATGCTAAAATGTTACACTGCCTCGAAAAATGGGATATTGCGTTATCGTTTTGCAACAAACATGGTCGGTTCTTAAAGAGTATTACGATGTAAAATACGCTGTAAAATTTACACAGTATGGTTTTTGTGCATTTGAAATGTATTCTATTCAGGCTAAAATATAGCAATTCATCATAGCCCTAGCACAGAACACATGTGTAGCAGCCTATGTAAGGGAATCTTTTATTTGAAGGCCTTTTTATTTGCCAACATAAGGAAGGACGATACAAAAGTCTATAATAACTTCGGTATACTGAACAATAACGAGATACAAAAAAAATTCTACTTCCACTGAGCTGGGGATCGAATCTATTTACAGATTATTGCAACATTGCTTGTAAATTCTCGAGAGACTCATTCCTAGTACCTACAGCAAGCAATGACATTGTACATTCCGCAAATGCTTAGTTTACTTACTACAGCTCGTCCTAATACACAACGTTCAGTAGACTGTATGGCCAGTGTGCTGTATCATGTTAGTGCTGCAGTCCATCGCTGATGTAGCGTGTTGGCAGCTCCATATTAGACGTGTCGAATGCAGCTGCGATCGTATTTCACAGTAAGACGATCCATTCCGCGTGCGGGCCATTAGCCGTCATATGAGCTATAGTACATTAACTTAGGGCCGATAGCTCAGTCATATTGAGCAAAAGCTAAGGCTTATCGGAGAGAAATGTGAGGATTTTTCATTGCAGAGACGAAGAGTTAGTGAAATCTGAAGAAAAAACGGAGAATTTCTTAAGGATTCGTCAGACCTACGTTAACATTTTCTCAAGCAGCAATTCAATCACGATGGCCGTAAATAGATGTTAGAATGCCCCACCGGGAAACACAACATTCTTATTTTGAGTTTATTGGTGATATTTTAGAAGACGAACATAACCATGGTGTTATGGAAAGACCACACTGTTATATACGAGATAATTTATATTCGTTGTACATTTTTACACGAAACTGATGTGTTTTTAATGGAATTTTGTTTTCAAACAAAATTATTACGAGACCATTTTGTAACAAAATCGGCGACGTATATTTCTAATTTTCATTTTGAAATTTTTTTTTAATTACAGTATAGGTACAAAAAACCAAACATAAATTATTAAATCGCTGTCATGTAAGTTTGTGCGTTACGAATGTTATATTCACTCATCGGCGCGTAAAGAGAATTTATTTTTCTTGCCAACGGTCTGGTAACACTTTTACTTAACTGAGATATCTCGATTTCCTGACTCTACAATGCAAACGAAAAATCCTCAGATTTCACTCAAGTTCTCCCTTGTTTCATATTTACCTCAAGGATTTACTTACGTGACTGTACAATAGACCCTAAGACTTTATGGACCTATGTTAATGTAGTGGCATCTACTTCCTCAGAAATGAGGAGTGTTTCCTTACAATATTGGGAATACAATTGTGCTACATCACGTATATACCCTCGTACACTCTCCACTATGCCATCGCATTTTCTAATGAATTTGCCACATTTCCTTTGATTTCATCCCAAACGGGAAGGACCTATACTGGCACTTAAGTAACGACGTTGTAACATTATTTAATAGCTGACAACTTTACCTTTTCTTTCGCCTACTGACATTCAGTATTGTAAACGGTTTCCCGTAGCTTCTTATTGTGACGCTAGTTTTTCTGTCACATTCATTCCATATTGAAGACTACGTATTTCTTAACTAATACTTGAACATTGGTATAATTAGTCCTGATGTTCTACGCTTAGAAACCACATCTGATTTAATATAGTTATACAATTTTCATAAGTGCAGTGCTCCGTTATTCATGAAAACCTGCTCGCGTTTAGTTTTTGCACTCCTGTGTGTATTTTAACTATACTGACTTTTATTTTCAGAAATTTAAGGTGACCTTTGCAACAAACAAAATGAAATGGAATTCTGAAAAATTCATTTATGGCCCTCTCAGTTCAACATTTATTTTAGACGAAGTTAGTTTAAATTATTTCCACCAAAAAGACTTTAAATTCGTTTGGCATGATGTAGGCCCTACTAAAAGTATCCATACTTTTACTTTATTTTGTTATGTCAGCTATTTAGACATTAATTGTGTCATGTTTAAATCAGACAGTTTTGTTTAGAAGGTACGCATACAAAAAAAAAAAGAAATGAAATTTTTAGACATTTGAAATTTGCGTGCAATTTTGTGACTCCGGCTGTACGTAGCTCGTAGATCTGCTCCATCCAACAGCTAGACTTTCTTTTATTTTTTCGTCACAACCATTTCAAGAAGGCAGTGCCTCTACTTAACGTTCCGTTGCAAGAACCGCAGCATGAATAATGCAGGAGCGACAATGTTACATTCATGGTGATTTTCTCTATTACCATTCACATGACGTCGAACTTAAAGCGGGTCATTCCGTGATGCCGGCGCACTTTCTGTAGTCGTAATTTAATGGTGGGAAAGTTGGTTGAAATGATTACAAGGGAGGCGTATTATCAATATGACCCTTGTCAACTCGCTACGTTGCACTGCAATAAAAGGATGAAACTCGTACAATGCAAAATACTTCTCTCTACTTCATTTGTTCATATTGTCTTATCTAGCACAAAACAAAATATATAAATTTTTTCCAAGTCAAACGAAGGCATAAAAGTTATTTTTGAAGAGTGGGAATAATAACGGCACTTCGAACCGTTTAGCTAAAAATGTTTGCAGCATAAATGCACTAACGCACCGAAAACAAAACATAACAAGTATGTAGTGAATAAATTTGAGTAATTCCGTGCTTTTGCATTGGTGCAATTACAAATAATCGTAAATAATGTCACACATATGTGTTGAAAATAGGTTTTTGCAATGTAGCCAAGTTTTCGTTTCAAAAAGTGTAATGCCATAATTTTTGCTAATTAACGACTTTAATACAATTTCGTCAAGTCGATAATTAGCCATAATTATAAAATACTTAGACCTGAAAAATTAGGCTACCTTGTGAAAATAAATTTTTAACAAATATATCAGCAGGTTTAAAAATATCTACTGCCTTTTATAACAAGAAAAATAAAATATAATAAGCAGCTTAAATAAGGACATGTGTACAATTCTGTTAAAATTTTTATGCCTTTTTTCTTACTGTAAGCAAAACCAGATACAACTTGATACTATTATTCTGTATGATTTAATTAAATAGAAGCGTGACTGTGAATGGAGCTGTTTATTCAACGCGTAAACATACTTAACGTTTAGCATACGTTCAAGTCGATAACTGGAACCAAGTAAGTTAACCTATGTTTTGTGATCGATTACTAGGTAAAAGTGACTGTATTATTTAAGGGTATATTTGTTATTTAATGTTTGTCATGTCTTTGCTGCCATCTGTGGCAATGCTTCCCAATAATACATCTGACCTAGGGAAAAGCACAGTACAATATTTAGCATATTTGTTCAAGTTGGCTAAGTTGTTTTGTCTATGGAATATACATAAGGTCAATAAATAGTGTAATCAACAAAATTGGTGAAAGTGAAACTTTAATTTTGTTTGTGAAATTAATACAGTCAAAACAACATAAGTTATATTCTCGTTTATCCAACGGTTAGCCTGGGTGAGCTGAGATTGTGAAAAGTATTTTTTTTTATGAGAAACGATGTGGGTGGTGCTGTTTGCCCACTGGTTTTCTCGGGATACTCCTGTTTATTCACTCTTTTTGCATCCTCAATAGCGATTAATTTTTATCTTTTATGCGCTCACCAAATCACTGTACTGATGTTCTTAGGTTATATTTGTACAACTGATTCACAGAGAGTACAGAGAACTTCTGCTGTCACTTGGACAACATTTTTATCTGCCGTCATTGACGTTACAGACCAACATGAGCGCGGTGTAGCACAAAATTTGTTACATACGAAGACTACTTACCCAACATTACACATTTCTGTGGACATTAACGTATAACGGGAAGAGTTGACTCTTTGCTAGGATTCACTGTAACGTGTTCATGACAGACGCTTCATCTAACGTTATCATTTCGACCCCATTTGACTGTGTTAATGCTAACTCTGGTACATCATCCCTGAACCTCTGTGATTCTTCTGTAATCAACTAAATATTGTCACATAACCTTCGTATAGTCCTCCCAGGCACTAAATATTCTTGTGACATTTCAGACCTTCATGCTCACGGTTTCTGCGGTAGGTAGAGGCTATGAGAAAGAAGCACCACTTTTAGTGACAATGTAATTATCAAAACTCTGTAGTTTGTTATTACTTTCACAGTTAGAAGACGTTGTCTGAGGTGTGTTTTCTTTTCGTACGTTGGCTCAATGGGCACATGAGGAATATTTTCCTTAAGAAGTGTATTCCTCGCACAATACAACCCATTTAAAGTGTTGTGGTAGGCTGCGCCCTTAAGGTGGTAATTTCCTAGATTTATTGATTTAATGTTTGCATTCTAGTAATTAACTTTTATGACTTATTTTGAAATTCAAAGCCAATAATAATAAGTTTTAGTAAACAGTCTAATTAAGATAGCAGTTATATTTATTTACTGATGTGAGATTGAAATAAGTAAATAATTAGACTATCTATAATTACGATTACTCTGTTAAATACATTAACAGATATGAACTTGAAATAACTGTTAATTCGTCCTCTATTTCCTAATTAGCATTCTTTTTAAATAATTTACAAAGCATTTATTCTATGGAGAACATTTATCAATAAATACGATTTTAAGGAAACTTCCCCCTTAAGTGGCGACAAAAATTTATTCTCTCGCTCAACTAGTCACATGAATAAAATTACTGTGAGTTCTCTAATTGGCAAATCGGTTGTGGTGGTCGTATTGAATGGCAGCCTTGATTTCCAAACCTAACACTGTTAAGAGTTTTCTTTATGTAGTTTGATGAAGAGTGAATCGTATAAGCAATAGAGTGCTTCCACACGACGAATGGCTAGCTACTATTATAAATACTGTCCGCGAGAGCGGAACAATCAAAAGTACTAGCTGAAAAACTATTTTGAAATTTAGTGCAAGCTGTTACACATTCGTTAAAAGGTTATCATCAAAATAAGCTCTAGGAAGGAAGTCATTTTCTGGGCAGGGCAATCGTATACATGACAATTTCTCGCTTTTTTTTTTAATAATAACCATTCCTGTTTATCTGTCTTTGTATATAAAGGCCCTCTTCATCTTCCTCCTTTTTCTATTATACATATATATGGCCACAAGCATTATTTTTCATTACATGTATGTATATTTAATTTCTAAATTAAATTCAAAGTTAAGCATTATTGTGTCCTCCAAACTTTGAATTACAGAATTAGCTCTCGAACATCTTTGTGTCTTTGAGTCAAGAAGGTTTTCTTAATATAAGTTATGTCTGTACATGCTTATCATGCCGTTACCATAGTGGCCTATGTAGCATAATCTAAGACCTTAGTTAGTCTTTAAAGCACTAAATTCAATGAAATATTACCTCTGATCTGGCAACCATAAGTGTTCAAATATTCTTATATCCGCTGGGTTCCCACCAAATTAAAAAAAATCCAACGTTTTAATGTCCTTTTTTTAACAAATCATAAGTGATACGATTTTTAAATGCTTGTAGCAATGGGAGTTTACAGTTACCACTACATTCTAACCATAAGTGATAGTTATACTGGAGTTTCATTGTACTCTATTTGCGTCACATAATTACAACAATTATAAAACTTTGACATTAAAAGTCTGATTTATGAAACCCTACGACACTCAACTAAATATTCCGATGCCCGCTAAAATTAATATTTTTCTTCTTAATGCGTTTGAACCCTGCAAATTTTAACAGAAATTCCTTACAAATTATAACAAATACTGGTATAAGCAAACTTGGTCGGCACCGGAAGGACGCAGTTCTCGCAGTCTTGCCAATCACGCAAAAAAACCTTTCCTTATCGAGCGAGCTTCTTCCGTCCGCTCTTCAAAACCCTCTAGGCATCTCGCAAGTTTGCATATCCACCAGGCGCTTGCGATATTCCGCCAACCTCTCGACTCAACACGCCGCCGACCAAGGCATCCCACGCCCGGTGCAATCAAGCTTCACTTTTATTTTTTTCCCTTTCTCACTCAACTCTTTTTTTTAATTTATGCAGATTAAAAAATTCCCCCGGGTGATTTATTCGCGAGCATGAGGGCGTATTCCCGCATGCGGGATGCGTGATGTACCATCGCTGTGCGACGGGAAGTATAAATCACAGTCGGCCGGCGCTTAACTCCCCACAGAGTCGCGAGATAAAGCAATCAGGACGCTACGTAGCGTGGATTGTTTTTTCCTTCGCCGCCCACGATTGTTTTGAGAAAGGTTCTGAATTTTTTTATGTTCCGCAGAAATATTTATGCATGTGGAATAGCAACAGTGAAAATTTTCGTGGGTCTCTGTAGGAGTTGAAAAAAAGGGGAGGGGATTGGGCAAGAAACAACGAATGCAGGTGATGAGTCACAGGATATTAAACTACTGCAAATGTTTAACTTTCTTTTGTCTTCTTTGAAGTTGCCACAGTACGATGAATTCATGATTGGAACGCTAAGTTTCCTCTACATCAGTTGTATTTCAGAAAAAATGATTTTGGGTTTTCTTAAAATCATTAATAAAGATTAGCAAGTCGCTTGGTCATCTCTGTCGAATTTTTTTGAGGAAATCTTATTCTTTATGTAAAAACTAAATTGGTAAGAACCCAAATTTTTTTTAACTGTCTCCTCACGTAATTACTGTTCTTAGAGACCGAATTACCTAGTTAAACACGTTTAAAATTATTTCGGTGAATTCGCTGACTACTATTTGCTACTGAATTTGTTCATTTGCTTAAAATCGTTAAATTTTGTTATTTTTAATATTATCCTTTGCTTATTCTTTAAGAAATTGCAATTTAAAACTTTAATTAATATTTAACTCAGTACTGGAACAGAAATTTGTCTCCTGGATCCTTGCCTTTCCCAAGTTTGCGCTCAACAGGATAAATAATGACATTTCGACAGTTTAGTTAACAGTTTGGAATTTCATTAGACATGAGCAGTTTCCGACAACGCTATGCAACGTGTCATTTTAAAGCAAAATTTAATGGCCGAACAGAGGACAGGTACTAATGTTTTCTACTTACCAATTAACACAGTTTTTCTTGCAGATTGATCTATTCCACGTGTCGCATCGGAAGTCAAGGGTGCGTTCCTTTTGGAAACGATATGATCTAACAGTACAGTTTGATCCAGACATTAAAAAAATTAATAAATCTCTCTGTAAAGGCATATCGCCAAATAAGCTTGTAAATGTATAATGAATTTGATACAGTTAGAAATATAATTTTATCACAAACATTTACAAAACAAAGGCTCTCTAGGTCCAATAGTTTAGGTGTTGATATATATATATATATATATATATATATATATATATATATATATATATATATATATATATATCAACACCTAAACTATATAGCATATATATATATATACATATATATATACTTTATTACGAATTTCGGCAATAAATCAAACTGGTAAACGAAAATCCAACGCAGGAATTTTGGGACTTTAGTTTGTACTGGAAGGCGCCAAGAATATACCCTCAAGATATTAGTTTCGCTTTTTTAATGTCTAGGTTTTATGTATATTTGGCCTATTTGCTCTGTAGGCCTACTATTGCCACAAACGGACACAGTAAGAACAAAAATGAGGGAAGAGAGAATCTAGAACATACATCCTTCTCTCACTACATAACTGTCCGTGATTTTTTTTATGATAGTTGGATACGTTGGAAAATCTTGAGAATCGTTGCTGGATATTCATTCATTCAAATCATATAGTGTCCGGCTTCTTGTATGATCGGACGATGGTTCAATGGCACAGTATGGCGGTTTATAGACGGATCACAGACATTCAGTGTTTGCGTCACACAGGTACAGTTAAATAAGAATACGCCGATAACTAAAGAAGAACGCCGAACAAGAACACGTCACAGAGAGACATAGAAATACGTGTAATTTTTTTTTGCGATGGTTTAATGTCCTTCAAGAGAGTGTTAGACAATTTTATTGTATTTTCAGTTTTTGAGCCATACAAATTGCATTATCAAAATTTTCTCTTCGACAAAGCATAGGATATATGCTTGGTAGACGTGTCATAATGGAATATTTAGTTAATTTGTCATGCAGAGTTATTGCAAGAGAATTCTTGAAAGTTATCCTATAATTCTCCTTAATTCTCTTGCAATGTTTCTGCATGACAAATGAATGAAGGAATTAATATTATTTGTGACAAGGAGTTTACCAAGTATATATCCTATGCTTTGCCGAAGAGAAAATTTTTATAAAACAGTTTGTATAAATGTTATGGCTAAAAAACAGTAAATACTGTAAAATACTCCCCTTTAATTATAGTATATTCCGAACGAAGGTACTTGCTGTCAAAGATGAAATAAGAAATTTATGATTAAATTATAAAGCCACATTAAATTAAATTTCAAATTATATTATTTAAACGAGTTCTTTGCATCTAAAGGAACAAAAAATGTTATAGGAACATAGGTGCTAAAAAGTACTGCTTCTGCACTACAGCTCACACTGCGTGACGTAGTCAAATACCCTAGAGAGTAATACCAGACAGCTCTACGCAAAACTAAGAGCAAGCTTGTGAAAAATTACCTAGCGGTATGGTGTGAAACTAATACATATTTTGATATTATTTTTATATAATTATTTTACTTTATTATTTCAACATGATTTATTTAATTTTTACGAATTTATAGTACTGTTATTTTTTTTTATTTTTTATTTTCTCCATGCAACGAAAATTGTGTTCTCCACAGAGAAATTTTTTCCGGATTTTTATGTTGGCAGCGTACATCTGAAACCAATGAAACACAAGGTGCTGTTCTCTTGTAGTTTGGCAAGATAATACAATCAGAATTCTCGCAAAATCGCTCAAGCTGTCCGGTATTTATATAGTGTATTTGACGTAGCGGCACAGTTCGCAGGCCGATCATAATCCTGCGGAATGCGATCGCAATTATTAATTCGCTGGTCAATGCTAGACGAGTCGCACAAACCATTTAATTGGACACAGCGCATTGCCCGCTGTAGCATCGAGATGGATTAGTTGTCGCGTTGGACGTTTGCAGCAAAAGATTGATAATGGAGTATTAGAGAGCTGAGTTAGTTTATGAACATTTCGTGTATGTGCCGGTAAATGGCAATGGCAGACCTGCACAACGTTTGTACTGTACACAACCCCCAATATGACGGTGCCTAGATAGGCCAAGATATGAAGACAATCCGTCTGTCTTGTGGAACACGGAAGAAGTCCTCGACTGGCACATGGACGGCGTTACAACGTATCACACGTACACTGTTTCACGCGAAAATACATAACTAATTCATATTACGCTTATCTACGAAAAGAACACACAATTGAAACTATTATTTTCTGGTTTTAAAAGTCTAACACACTTGCTAGAAACATGACTTTCGTGCCTCTCAAAATGGCTAAAAACTCCAGTCATTTAGAGCGCTGTTAACTCCGAAAATACCGTCTGAATTCGTGAAGTACAAAACAAGATGCATGCGTTGCACATTACTTTACAGTACCCAAAAGTAAAATTTAGTGTTGCCGCTTAAGAGGGCGCGGTACATAATTCAACGCTAAAAGCATTAATCTAGAACTGTACGTTTCTTGCAGCCAATTTGCGAAAATTAAACAATAGCAATCCTAGACAATAGTTTTAGTCAACGTTATAAACACAATTGTTTCCAGTGCTACGAACTTCTGAGGCACAATCTCTGACGCCGGAACCTCGTGCATTTAACTGCGGCGCAAGAGATCACGCGTAACGAATGAGTAATTCAGGATAAATATTTACTCACAAAGTTGGCAAATACCATTACCTTGGATTGTCATTAAGTATTTTATCCGTATTGGCTTCGAAAAAAGCGTAGAAATCAGTTGATGTTTTCATCGTTTATTTATCTACCACGCTCTCTTAAAGAGCCGTAGGAAAAAGATTAGAACGAAAACCTTGCACGACAGTTTAGCACGCTGTGAATAGAGGCGATATGTTTCTTGTCGAGCGTGGTTCTCTGGCTCGTAACCCTCCGCTGTTCCCACGCCTCAAACGAGGACATTTGAAACCGGCACGAACTCGTCTAAAGATGGAGTTGACCAGTTGCAGGAATTTCTAAATGCTTGTCGCTCGGCACGGATATCTGGCATTGTACGCTAGACCGATATTGCGCGGAGCCAATAAATATGGAACCATTTTGTTGTTAAACATGTCTGCAGTTCACATAGGAAACTGTACGGGGTTTTTGTAGCGGGGGAGGGGGTAATAATTTATCCGATACAAATTTAATGTTACAGTGCATCAAGCGAATGAATATAAATTATATATGAAGACGAAAAATAATCCGGTCTATGAAATATCGGCTGCGAACAAAGGTTATAGGTAACTTGCGGCTTTACATTTTTTTGACCCATTTATTATTTTATTATTATCTGCGAGTTGCCAAATTTGCTCATGAGGTTATTTAATGTGCAATGAGCAATGCAATGGCGTATACTCAGAAAACAATACGTTCTTATTTCTCAAATATAGCATTTTATTTTTAAAATGTGTATATTGATAAGAAAGTTAACGAAATTGTGTAAATATGTGTTCGTAATAGTATCTTTCCTTAATATCATGCCAAAATCTCATTATTCTGTATAGACGTCTCTGACATTCATAGTTTTACCTTTGCCCTCTAAAACAGTTCGAAATAATGCCCTATATCGTCTTCTTAAAACTCGCCTTTGGTGACAGCGGACATTCGAAATGGACGAGGTCTTATGCATCACGTAAAAGACTGCAGCTAAGGCATTCCGCATTAATATGGCCCAGAAAGTATGCTGAGAACTGTACACCATGTGCTGTGGATTGTAGTACACAAACAATGGATATTGGAACCTATGATCATCTAACAATTTTCGTTACTCTATAATTGAGCATTGCTCCACCAAAGTATTGACATTCAATTTTACAACACTCTGTATATTGTTTTTATAGTTTTTGTCGTGTTTCTAGCACCGAGTGGTCATCTTGAGGTATTTCCAGGGCACAGAAGGTGTTGTAGGATGTCTCAAGTCTCCAGCTGTGGGCGAATACCTCCACCTTGCCCAGCGGCACAACCTTACTGCTGAGAATTATGTATTTCTCGCTAGAGAAATAATTCAATTAGCGACTCCATAACTGAGGAGTTTCTCGGCGCCAACGGCTACGTATCAACGCTTCATGGCGATCTCTCCCGCGCGCTAACACACACCCGCTCTCTATTTAAATGATAATTCCTTCTTCCTTGCGCACCCCTGTTGACGTTCCTGAACCACCTAGGCACCCCTCTGTCCTCTCACCCCTCAGTCTTCCAGAGAATCTTCAGGAGCGCGGGATAAGGTTTTAATTGTTTTAACGAGTTGCCGCACCGACGTCTAGTTCGAAAGCTGCCGCGACTCGACTCTCGGCTTGACTTCGTAACGAGAAGTTCAGGAAGAAATACGGCGCCGAAGAGGAACAGGGACTGTAAAGTGTTGGAGATTACAACGTGCTAGCTCGCTGTTCTTCCCGCCAGCCGTGTTTCACAGCTGTTTAACTTCACTTAGCCGGCAGTTTCCGTAACTTCTGCGAGACCGTGGAGAACTCGCCCGGGGAGGTTGTTTGATTCGGAGGCAGCGAACTGGTCTTCCTCGCCTGGAAACAATTAATGAACAGGGGAAATCTTGACTTATTCATCGGTGTTTGCAGACACCCGGAGTTTCAGCGTGTCTTTCAGGATAGAGAAGAGATACGAATGATTTCGTGCTGAAATATTTACGACACAGAGCTTCGGTTGTACGCTTCCCGTTGACGCCACGTATAGTTGAAACAAACGTCACACTTTGCACCGATAATTGTGAGTAACAGCGACGACAGCTTAAAAGTGGCAAAACGCACGGCATTAAGAATGAATATAACATTCTTGACTAAATCCAAAGATCTTTGTCATGTCACAGCACTTTAGAAATAAAAAACACTTTCATATGCCCTCCGTAATTATAAAATTAGTGCAAAAACGGGCGTACTATTTCGGTAATCACACTTCATCAAACTGCAAAACATTTACAATAACTGTTTTTCTCAGATCCTAAACCCTTAAAAATTAAATTGAAGGACTTTTTTTTGCCGAACATGCTTTTTACTCAGTAGAAAAGTACTTAGATTACAAACATTAACTGACATACAGTACGTAGGAACACAGTGCATATACCGTGTCTCTCTCGCTTTTTTTTTTGTTTCAGATTAATGAATAGATGATTCAACCAATGGCGACTGAACCGTTATTCAGAAGGAAGGAATGAAGGTAGTTGTATAATATCGTTGTACATAAATGTATAACTTTACGTTACATAATTTATGAGACTTATCCAATATATTTGTAGCATTAAGTACGTAACAAATATTATACGGATGCAATGAAACAAACAAAGCACTATACTATTTTCCTTTTAAGTAAGTTCAATGCATGGGACTCGAACCCGTGCGCCGGTCACGTCGCGCAGTGAACACGACCATCGAAGGCTTGGAGGAGATGGTTGCAGTCGGGTGATGGGACGAATTTTTTCGTCCTCTCCGGCGTCGCTGTGTTTTGTTTCGTATAACTTCAGTAAAATAAGGTTGCTACTTATGGGCAGTAACTGTTAATATTTTGTGTTATGTGGCACTACGATAGAAAATAAATGTACAGCACAGTATCGTGAAATGGACATCTATGCAAAATTTTATAACATAACATTTTTTGCATTGTGACACATGTTACACGTCGTTCGGGATAAATTGAGCAATTAAAAAATAACCTTTGAAAAATATCACTAGCCGTCACTGCATTTAATTCTACATAAATATAGTTGCCTTACTGCTTATACGGTTGGCACTGAAATAACGCAATATAGTTCCGTGTATTTTCCTGTTTAAATACAATAATACAGAAATAAAATCAACCGAAATCGACATAATTATATATTATATAATTAATAAACTTTTTTTCATCAAACTATGTAGACTCCGTCTGACTGCACAATATTATCTTAGACGCGCAAACATCAAGTGACATGTCCTGTCGTTAGCCGTTATGCGCGGAGAGATACAAACTGGCTGAAAATATAACTTTAGCAGGACTCTTATGAGTGCTCACTTTATTCCGAACCGCCTGTACAAAATATCAGCAATTGTCTACGAGCATCTGCAAAATTTTACTGAAGTTGTACTAAACACAATATACCAGTAGGGTCGAAATTTCCACGTGGAACAGGGGAGGGGAAAGGGTACAAGGGGGTACCGAGGCAATTTGTCAGGGCAGTCTGTTCCATCTAGCTAGTTGGCCCGGTGAGGGGAGGGGAGGTGGAGCTATGAATTGGTCGGATAGGTTGAAGGGGGGTTGGAACCCTGCAAACCACCCGAGAGGAAGTCAGCTGTTCGCGGCAGCTCCAGGTAAGTTGTGGCGGAAGAGGCTGAAAGGGAGAAAGTGTGAAGGAGGGGGAGGAGGTGTAGCGATTTATAATCGCAGGAAGGTCTTAACCCCCCTCAGGGGACAATCAGGACTGCATCCGGAGGTGGGCCTCAACTGTGATAAGCGAGCCCCTCGGAAGTCGGTCTGGGGACGTGATTTACGGAGTGGTCTAATGGGGGAAGAAAGTTGTCGCGGTTACGATTATTCACGGAGACGTCGAGAATGGCGGTGTTTGCTTTTTGTCTCGCGGGACGAGATTACAGGGGAAGGCAGGTCTTTGGGGTTCGCGATAAGGGGGAAGGGTTAGTTCAAGTGTAGCCTCCACCTCGCCCCATCGGCGACTGCTTGCTTGTTGATCTGCCCAAGAGGTCGAGGGCCACTTGCCGTTGAATCTGCAGCATTCCCGCTGGACTCAAGAGCGCTTAGTATTTCCTATCCGTGACGGAAATTCCCATCACACTTGTCTGTTTTTGGTAGCTAGACGAACAAACTGCACCGTACTACTACACGTGTATCAGAAGCATGAAATGAAAAACACACATTAGAAGTGCAAAAACATTATTATTAAGAATAATTTAAATTATTAAATATTAATGCAGTACATGCATAAGCATGTACAAAACTAACACAAACATATTTTGTTTTATAACTAAAGGTTGACACGCATAAATGATATATTCTATATTCATGCGAATGTGATAAGTAGGTTTACTGTGTATGAAAACGCACTACACAACTACAGCATTTTCATAGAAGATGCTAACATTTACATTAAAGTCGTACTGTGTAACAAGACATACTTGTTTAGTGAACTTTTGTACATAAATAATAGTCAAAGACGTTTGTATTTATTTACTATCCCTGAAAACAGACTCACTATTTGAAAATATTAAATCATGTGTAGCGGTGTTACCATATTGCTGTGACGAATTCACTATCTGAAATAGTTTAGTCTTGTCATCTTACGTACAATTGTAAGCTGCTAATAGGTAAGTAGCAATTAATGCTTGTAAAACGATCGGTTTGCATAGAAAATGTTGACTAAAAAATGCCTGAATGCTTGAAGAATAAACGGTGTAGCACTGTCTGTTATAAAAAAAAGTGGACAGTTCAGGAGAACATATTGGTTTTTGCAGGTTTTAATTAAAATGTCTCCAACAGGTACAAAAAAATGATTAGAGGCTGTATGTAGCGGTATGTGTGTATGTATGTGTTTAATTATCTCTTTAATACCGCCACGGACTTTCAAGAGGGCTGGGTTGTTACAGTACGGGACATAAAACCGGAATGTTCGCCTCAACTCCAATAAACTATTTTTGCAGTGAAATGGTGCTCGTATACTGTGAAAGAACAGAGATCGTTTAAAATTCCCGCGGTGGATGCTGTGAACATAGTTGCAAACTACGGAGCTGTAAAACAAATACGACACGACATAACGTTTTATTTATGCCCTCGCGGGTGTGTTCGCACTCGGAGCGGTACCCGTAGAAGTCTAAAACTCGTGTTGTTTGTATGAGAGGTTTACCTTATTACTCTCCACACTTCTGACTTACTTTGTGACAGTTGTTTACTTGTAGGTTATACGGTCGAAATGTCTGGGATGTGATTTACACGAAACTTGTTTATGTACACTGATAATTTCTACTCCTTCATTTGATGTATCACAGTTTTTACGCGTACACAGGTAGAAAACTTAAATAGCAAAACGCTATACGTTAATGTGTTTTTCATTTATCAGCAAACTAACATAATTGTTGTTGAGCCCTAGGGTCGTTCGTATTTTATCTCTATCGTGATTGTTCTGAACGTTATAGGCGGTTCGGGATAAAATGAGCACTCCAAAAAGCCCGGTTTAAGTTCTATTTTCAGCCATTTCGTATCTTTCCGCACGTAACGCCTAACGATGGGAATTTTCTAACCTCTGTGGTCACGTCACTTAATGTTTGAGCGTGTAAGATAAATTGTACAGTCAGTATAAACCAATAAAGTTTGTTAAAAAAAAGTTTTGTCAATTACATAAAATACAATAATGTCGATATCAGTTGCTTTTTATCTCAATATTGTTGTATTTAAATAATAAAATACACGGAACTATTCTCCGTTCACTCTAAGTTGAGTTTTAAGATAAACAAAGCAAATTATAAACAAATATGTTCATTGGCTGCCGACCGCCGTGCACTGTGATCTTGCATAAGAAATAGATCTTTGTTGTCTGTCGTGTACATAATACATTTACCACTCCATCACTTAATGAGAGAGTTTTATTGACAAGTAACTAAAATATACAGACGTTGCAAACACAATCTACGGCGCTATATGTTTATTACTGTAATTATGGTTAGCGGACGACACGTCCGTACAGTTGATTCATGAGTTATTTAAGAGTGCGTTGTACATAATTCAACGCTGAGAGCATTAATCTGTAAGTGTAGGTGGGAAAATTAATCAATAGCAATCCTAGACGATTGTTTTAGCCAATGTTTTAAAGAAAATTGTTTTCAATGTTACGAACTTCTGAGGCACAATCTCTGACGTCGGAACCTCGGGCATTTAACTGCGGCGCAAGAGATCACGCGTAACGAATTAGTAATTCTGTATACATATTTACTCATAAAATTGGCAAATATCATTGTCTAGGATTGTCATTGAGTATTTTATCCAAATTGGTTTCGAAAAAAGCGTAGGAATCAATTGATGTTTTCAGCGTTTATTTTTCTACCATGCACTCTTAACGACTGACGCACTGTTAAACGTACGAGTTTCTTGGTACACTTGCCAGTATTTAGAGGTGTACGATACTCTGAAAATACCAAAAGTTTAGTTCAGTAATAATTACCACAGTAAAAATAAGTCAGGAATATAACATTAAGATATAATGTTTTTACTTTTTTCTAAATATTTTTGGACATTAACGCGTCAATGTTGTGTCTACTGAGAACGGGTTTTCCGTGCATCCATTTTCCGTTCCAGTTCGTCCGAACCAAAATTCCTTGATCTATTTCGTTATTTCCTCGCGTCTGTTTATGTTTACATCGCTTGCGGATTAGGTTATGTGACGCTGGACGTGAACAGCGAAAATGTCTTGCATGGTTTTCATAATGTGGATATATGTCTTCATTACTGAATAAACTGTGGTGATGCTTATAAGGCAAGAATAAAAATCTCGCATGACATTCTTTACAAAAAAAAAGTGACGTGAATTATCGACAGATTGTTTGGTGATTTATAAAATGTAATTTTTCCAAAACGAAGTACAAAATAATCCAGGAGGACTTTACAGTAAGTTAAATCACTCATTTTGTTGACAACTTTTTTTCTGCATGTAGTACCAAATATTCGTTACGTTAGTACTAGAAAATTTTAATACAATCTTTAGTTTGATAATTACAATTAAATTTTGAAATATACTGTAATTGCACACGATGTAAATATTTTTATCAAGTTTTTATGTAATTTTTGCTTCCGTATGTCGATAACACGTACGAAATTTCACGCGATATTGTATTAAATATATATAAGGCGTTGTTGTTTCCTAAGATACGAACTGTACACAGTTTTTCGGTTGGAGATAGTACGTCGGCGCGCTGCGCAAGTTGAGCCAACTAGAATCTAGCGAAGTGCAATGACATTAGGTCATTTGTTTACTTTACAACTCAACTAAGAGTGAACGGAGAATATATTGCGTAATTTCGCTGCCAACCGTACAAGCAGTAAACCAACTTGAGTTGAATAGTGCAGTTCCAAAGCTCTCCTAGTCCTTCACCAAGGTAAAATGAGTTCTGAACAGTTTTGCGTAGTTGTTAAATGTGCGTTAAAGTTGGCGTGGTGATAGTTTCCAAAACTCGCCTTATTCAATAACACACACTTTGAAAAACTGCTTTGGCCATGTCACAAATGGGCTTGCAAATCAGTTTTTTTTTTTTTTGCGATTTGCTCAGTTTTAGTGAAAGTGGACAAGGGGAGTTTTGGAACTGCACTACTCAGTTAATGTTGAACTGTATGCAGTAACAGCTAGTGATAAATTTCGAAGGTTAAATTTTTAGTACTCACTTTATCCCGAATGACCTGTATCTGTATTCAACAAGAATCTTCACAGGCCGTGTTCCGAACAGAAAAAATAGTCACACTCACACACACTCTCACTGGGAAGTGACGTCAGAGTGTAAGTGCGTAAGTACGAGCGCGCGAATGCGGTTAGCGAGTGTTTGTACACGAATTTCACGGATTACTGTTAACTTGTTTACTTCTATAGGTCATTCGGTAAAAAGTGAGCACTAAAGATTTAACCTTAAAAAAAAAATAATAACTGGCCGTTACTTCATAAAGTTTAACATTAACAATAGTTACATTGCTCTTTGTACGGTTGGTAATGCATTGCCGAATATAGTTCCATGTATTTTCATATTTAAATGCAACAATTCTGAAATTAAATCAAATAAATTCGACATATTTGTGTTAAGAAACCTTTTTTTATCGAACTGTAATGATTCCTACCAACTGCATAATTTACCTTACATGCGCAAACAACAAGTGACGTGTCTAGAGAGGTTAGATATTTCCCGTATTTGGCTGTTACGCGCGGAATGATACTGATTTGCGGAAAATATAAATTAAGCAGAGCTATTTTGAGAGCTTACTTTATCCCGAATCGCCTATATCACATTTTGCGTGCAGTATAGTCTCAAGTGTGGCAATAATTAAAATATTTTAGAACGAGACGCCGGATGCACGATACCAGTGACTACGTTGTTGACCGTAGAATGCGAGTGTATGCATGCCATAAAATGAAATAATTTGAGGGAATCCTGGGAGCGAGTGCAAGTGTGAATGCGAGAGCGAGGGAGAGTGCTAATGTTGAGTTTGTTAACACAGCCACCGAACCGTTAGTAAATTGTAGATTTAAATCAAAATACAGAACACATTCCTAAAAGAAGAGGGGCTAAGTTTGCTCTATCTTTCATTGAGCTATTTAATACGGCTGAAAGGTTTTAACATACGTTTTCTCTTATCTTTTAGGCACATAAACACTCATTAACAGAGCGTGGTAGATAAATAAACGCTGAATACATAAATCGATTTTGTATGCTTTTTATGAAGCCAATATAGATAAAATACTCAATGACAATCCTAGACAATGATATTTGCACATTTTCGAGTAAATATTTATCCAGAATTAATATTTCGTTACGCGTGATCTCTTGCGCCGCAGTTAAATGCACGAGGTTCCGGCGTCAGAGATTGTGCCTCAGAAGTTCGTAACACTGGAAACAACTTAGTTTAAAACGTTGGCTAAAGCTATTGTCTAGGATTGGTAATATTTAATTTTCGTAAATTAACTTCATGGAACTTACAGCTATAGAAAAATGATTTTAGCGTTGAATTATGTACAACGCTCTCTTAAGGTACGATAGGTAATTTTATAATTGTATAAAAGTAATACAAAGAAAATTATATGTTATGAGATTTTGTTTGTATTAGTTTTACTCACTTATCAGTAAAATTGTTGTAGGTACTGAAACACCAGTGATCAACGAGCTAGTACTTGTTAGGCCTAAACAGCCCATGTAAGTTTTACGTTATGCACGTTTCACATGTGGCTACAGTCAACATTTTGTTTAGTGTACAAAACGTAAAAAATCTAATCAAATACGGCTAGTTTAATGTTTTTATTTAAAGTTGGTAAAAATCATGCCTCTTGATGTCTGTATACTTATAAACTGCACATGTTATCGAGGTCGTCATTACAACGTTCTGTAAAGTATAAATTAATGCATTTTAATGTTTCACAATTGAACCGAAAACTTGGAAAACAAACGCCAAAATAAAGGCGAATGAGGTATTTTATCAATAACTTTACAAAAAAAATTAGGAAAAACAGCGAGTTGGCACGGATACTAAGAAAACTAACTCTAGTTCTTCATAAACTACAAATATCTGTTGTAAAAGTAAAAAAAAAAATATCATCAGATTTTAATTACAAAAATAACGGTATAAAAATGAATTAATTTAATTTAATTTTTAAAAAATTTTATTGCCATTGGTCATAATTCTACATCTTATTTTAGGATTTATTTTGGTAAAAATACTGTTGAATATTTCAGACCAAAATGGCTGTTATGAATGAGTAAAATAACTAAATATTAATTAATCTGTAGCTCAAGCGGATTATTTTTTTGTTCGTTAGGGCAATGGAGGACGCTACGGCACTTAAAGATAAGCCTAGGATATTAATATTTCCATGAAGAATTTTTTGTTTGCAAGTTCATGCCGCAAATGGTCGTCGGGGAGCGCATTTAAATATCGTCATTAGGGTAAGTTTATGGGGTCGGATAAACCTCGACGTTGGAATATTACAGCCGCGAGAGACGAGTAATTTTTTATAGCAGTCTCACGAATTGCAGCGCGCGTTACACGTTAATCTCAACTCGTACAAGCACACTTCGGAATATCCTCACTACAAAGTCGTGATTGAAATCGGGAGTCGAGTGTCAATGTAACGACTCCTACATCGGCCGGTGGATCCTCAGGGTTGGCATCAGTGGTTTAGGTAATACATACATACCAAGCGTGCATCTCACGTACGTCCTTGAATTATAAACCAAGAGGAATCGCTCCAGCAGAGACACCACATAATGGAAGCAAAAGCGAGAAGGTAAAACAAATTTGAACAGATACAATTTAAATGAAGAAACGGTCAGATTTTCATAAACGGCTCAATTTGTCGCAACTTCCAGGGACTAGTTAAGTTTATCGTGGCATATTACTTATTGTCGATCGAGTTCTGTATTTATAATATTTATAAACGGCGCTGGCAGATTTAAAAACAGTTTTTGGTGATATGAAAATATCACATTCGCTGATATTAGCTTAAGCACATCTGGAACCATCAACAAGAAATACAAATAAATTATAATTTTTAAAACAATGTTTTTTTTTCGTAGGAAGTTAAAGTTGTCAACACAATTTTGAAAGAAGATTCTTGGTTTTATTTAATTTCAGTACTTACTTCATAGATTTACTGATGGATTACAAATTTTAAAGTTAATTCCAATAATGGTTAAGTTGCGCGGATAAATGTAAAGCTCAAGGAAAATTTATTTTAGTTTGTTTAACTTTTCCTAGCTTGTTTAGATATAAACTAACTACAAATAACATAACGTGCATATAATACTGCGCCAAACATTTTTCTATGTGTATTTATTGGACAGTGTGACATGAACCATTTGCTGTATGATTCATTCACAAAATTATTATTAATTTGTTGTAAACTTACGATGTCATACTATTAAGAGTTCAGATTTTTATCACTATTTTACTTATTTCTTTAATACGTGTTTCCTTAAAACTAACGCTGTACTGTTATTAATAAATATAACTTGTGTTTGCTAAGACACAGGCCAGAATTTAATGTGACAAGCGTATTTTGATGTGTGATTTATCGGACAGTTTTATTGCACAGAACACGCATTGTCCACGAATAGTATTATCTATGAACAGAATATACTAATTTTTCAACAACTTACGTTCTGGGAAAATGAACGTCAAGTTATGAATATTGTAGGCGAATGAAATATCTGCATTACCCTGTGACTAGGAAGGAAGTTTTATCGATGGTGCCTCCTCACTCATTTCCGTGATGATAACGATACGTTATCAGATGCCAAGAGAAGCAGCAGTTAGTAACAAAAAACGCAGGCAAACTTAAATATCTTGTTGCTTATGAAACTACTTTGCCTCTATCTACAAGGGTAGAACGTTTGTCTGACGTCAATCTTATTTACAAATACATTTTTCATTTTGTAGCTTGAAGTTCTAACACGCCTCAGATACTAATTATCAACTAAAGTGATGTTAATTGATTAACTTAATTTTATTAAATGATTATCCTTGCATATTAGAAGAAGAAATAAATTATTTTAACACCTACTGTTACAACCCCGAGTGATAGTTCTACTTACTGCATGAAAGCCGAGACATAATTATGAAGTTTACAAAGATATTGAGTTTCATAATACCAACTAACCATAGATCTTGTGGCTTGGGTAATAAACATATTTGGTGTTGCATGTTTTAAACAAGTAATACATAATGACACATATTATAAGAGTTCTATGTCTGGACTTGTACATACCTAATTCCTATTCAATTAAAATGTGTTACCTAAACCAAGATTATAACTGCAGAATTCCATTGAGTAATGCATCTAGTAAACTATTAAGTTATTAATTATATTTCACTGTAATATTTTTTTTTGTTGTCTTGGACATTCTTCTTCTATTTTATGTTAAAATATCTTACGTCGAAATTACTAGGATTAATCATATTATCTGCTGAAATACGGACATGAGAATGTTTCGCAACCTCATTGCCTACTCGGCCGGTCATATTAGCACGGGCAAGGATCTCAAAATATCCTGCACTCTCGGGTGGCAACAAGGGCGGGGGCAAGCGTGGAAGAGTGTGTACGAGGGCAAAGTACTGCCGCTACTGTAAGTCTGGAACGCACTGCCGAGTGCACGACGTTATCTAGCTCTCTGCCTGTTATCGTATTAACCGCACACGCACCGCAAGTACATTTTCCGCCCTCCCGAGCCCTTCAACTTCCTCGGCGAATTGGTGAGGGCAAGAGGGGGGATTAAAAGATCCCGGAAAGCATCCCACAAGGGTCCGCTGGGAATTGAATTAGCCGCGATTTTCGCCCTAGTCGCAACCGCCTTACTCCAGCTAGGAGGGCGCCCAAGGACTTGGGCATAACCACGGTGTTCTCAGTTCAAGAGCTCGTTCGCGCCAAACGTCCCGCGGAAAAGGAACGACGCGCTAAGCGAAGACCCGGAGAAAGAAGGGAAGAGAAAGAAGTAAGAAAAAAAAAACACCTGTATATGGAATCGAGGTCAGCTGAAACTTTAATCTCGAGATTACTCGGTAGGCGTGCGTTGGATGGAATGGGTCGAATGGGGCGGAGAAGGGGTAACATTTTGCTAGCGTTGGTCGAGGCCATGAGATGGATAAAAAGTGGTGATGGTGTGTCGGTGGACGGGGAGGGGTGAATCCGTTGAGTGTTTTTCGGTTCCCAACACCAGATTAAAACTGTCCTCATCTATCGTCGGACCAGTTGACCTGCCCTCTGGCGATTGTAAGGTGATTTAGAGAGGAGTGGTCGCCCTGAGGGAGCGGTGCGGAACCGAGGGGGCAGATTTTCCCTGCACCGCAAGTAGGCGCGGCGAACAGGATTGAAGCTACTGGCCGTCCCGAAAACATCCGCTCCTTTCCCTGCCTCCTCAGCGATTGGTGTATGCAGGCGACGTGGACTACTTGCTTTTGTAGGCCAGTCATATATTAAAATAACTGCGGACTTGCATACCTGTTCACAGAAATCTGTGATTGACATTCCAAAATGTCATTGCTGTTTTGGAAATACTATAGTTGGTAAAATTTAGGACAGTTGGTTCTTACGTGAAGAGAGGTAAAACAACTCAACATTATTCGTATCTGTATTAAGAATATAATTTACACGAGTAGGCCTCAACGACACATTAATTAGGAAAAACATTTAACTGAATTAAAGCCAGAAGAAAAACCCTTAAAACCTAAAACTTATTTTCAACCTGCCTTTCTCCGAAGACCTGCATCAGTTCGTACTACTTACTTTCCACAGATATTCCATATATTTACAGAATAATGGTAAGAAAGTTAGGAATGTTTCTGCCGTTAGATTTTTTCGACGAGAAACTGCCCACGCAAAATAATGCACGAAGCGAGAACTTTTCAAAGCCTTGCCTATTTAGTCCATCCTGCTCATTTATACCCTTCCTCGGCTTGCTAGTTTAAACGTAATAACATGAGTTAAATATAATTTCAATGTTTTCAAAAGTTGTCATAGCGTCCGAGACTATAGAAGAATACGTTTACCTGTTGAGAGGGTATTTAAAAATTCTCAGTTAACTGCTTATATGGGATGAGTAGGGAGGAAAGGTACATGCTTTGAGGGGTGATAGTATTGGTGATTCTGAACAAAATGTTTCTAATAAACATATGCCCTTTTCTTAACCGTTTAGAGAAACCTAATGAAAACATCAAGGAACGGGGTAAGTGCAGGTGACGTTAATCACGCTACTGTTATCTTATGTTGTGTGTAATTTTCTACATTTCCACACTGTGGCGCTCTGAGCATGGTGCAGTTGTTTTCCTCAGTCTCAGTCCTACAGTGCTTGCCCTAGTATTGGGAACTACAGTGTTGTTACGTGTACAGTGAATACAGTTCAGTGTAGTCAAAAATGCCACAGGTTTTCACACACGTAGAGTATGCTGACATGATGTTTGTCTACGGTTTCACCGATGGGAATTCCAAAGCCGCTGTTCGTGAGTGCGAACGACGATTTCTTAATCGCAGAGTTCCAGATAGAAGAGTGTTTTAGCAGGGTGTTTGCAAGATTGCGTGACTGTGGTACGCTTCCCAGCGTAAATGTTGTATCCGGACGTCCCGTACTACAAGCTCTTAATGAAGTTGAGAACATTCTTCAGGTACTAGAACGCAGCCCAACAACTAGCTCGAGACGAATTGCTGTTCAACTTCATATTCCACAAACAAGAGTGATACGCACAGTACACGAGCAGGGTGTGTATCCATATCATCGGCAGAGTGTACAATATCTGCATAAAAGAGTTGATGTCCACCGGCAAGAATTCTGTCAGTGGATCATTGCCAATGATCGATTAATTCCCCGTATTTTGTTCACTGATGAGTCAACATTTACCCGCAACGGAACCAACAACACACGCAAATCTCATGTATGGGCAGACGAAAATCTACACTCTACTGTTGAAAGGAATCTTCAACGACGTTTCTCAGTTAACGTATGGTGCGGTACTATTGATGACCAACTCATCGGTCCAGTATTTTTAGATAATCGTCTTAATGGTGTATGGTATCTTGATTTTCTTCAAAACGTGTTACCAGAATATTTGGAGGATATCCCTTTGGCAACAAGAGTTCGTATGTACTTTCAACAAGACGGAGTTCCTGCACATTCTGTACGGCCAGTGACACAGTATCTCAACGAAACGTATCCTGGGCGTTGGATCGGTCGCCTTGGAGTCATTGCTTGGCCACCGAGGTCATCTGATCTTACCCCATTGGCTTACTGTGTGTGGAGTTGACTTAAAAGCGAAGTCTACACGCTCAGGGTGGACACAAGAGAGGAACTTCTCGCTCGTATTTACCATGCTTGTGCTCAAGTAAAACAATGTACTAATGAGCTTAGATCAGCAACACAGCAGCTGTCTTATCAGATCAGCAAAATGCATTGAAGTTGGTGGTGGAGTGTTTGAACATGTTTTGTGAGGAAATGTACACAATTAAACAAAACATAAGATAACAGTATCGTGTTTTACCGTTACCTGCACATTTCCCGTTCCTTTTTGTATTCATTCGGTTTCTCTAAAACAATTAAGAATTGGGCACATGTTTACAGAAACATTTTGTTCAAAATCACCAGTACTATCACCCCTCAAAGCATGTACCTTTCCTCCCGACTCACCCTGTATAGCATGGCAACGGAAAAGGACGTTGTTTTCACTACAATCATGGAATTAAAGGGATCTTACTGATGAATCTTACTGTACTTGGTCATGCAACATTAGCATTTATTAGACAAAACTTTAAGTGTAATCATCGGAAAATTGCACTTGGGTGGCTATAATACAATACTAAGACATTCCACAATTATTTTCGGGTATTGTCTTTGCAAACCAAATGTTTTTCTTGTTTTGCAACTGTCATTTGTCATGAAAAGTGTCATATTCAAGTAAAATGAAGCACTCATTTCCACACTGGCTACGAAACAAGTTTTTCATTGCATCTTACGTTACCAGTGAAACAAATTATTGTTGTTTTAAATACGCTGAAAGTCATTAAACTTTCGACAACAAGGATATACCTGGCAGACCCACAATCGTGGGAAGGTGAAGTGCAGGGGACTATTATGTGATCAGTTGACCATCTGGCCGATGCAGCACTGGAAACGTACAACTAGAGGCACTTACGAAAATTTACTCGCTTTAATAGGGTAGGTTATCTCAGTCACGTTACTAGGTTTTGTCGATTACCAGGATTTGATAACGGTCTGCAATGCTATTCAAGGTTTTAACATGACAGGAATAAAAAGTAAATATTTTCTACTTGATAAATATTTTGCTAAATGCCACGTCCTCAGTGCATTATTTACACTGAGTTCTATTTACATTTAAATATAACATTAGTTTTAGTAGTTGACCAAGAGGCCATCAGTTGAAATTTCGAACACGGGTAAACTTACCTGGAATAAAATTTCAATCACCAAAAAACTTGAAATTTTGGCTGACCTACCCTATCCTCGTGAATTTTCATAAGCTCCTAGTAGTCCTAACTCCCATGTTAAACAACGAGAACATTGTTGTCGCCGAAGGCGTTCGAAGTAGGCTACAATTCCCGCATCCATAATACCAACATCAGAACACGCAATTGAGAAAATTTATTTTTTAATAATTTTCACCTTTGCAATTTTTCTTACAGTTGTTACATTTAACTGTTACACATTGTTAATAAAACTATTCGTTAGCGCCATGCATAAGTACAGATGGATAATTTAATTTTGTTGTTATTTCGTTGTAACACTAATTTTCGTTGCATGGGTTGTCCGTCGGAGGAAGGGAACTTCGGGTATCTTCGACTAAAGATTTGTTTTTCCTTAATTCCAGTTATGAGGGATTGACGCAGTATACTCAACAATGTCAATATTGACAAGTGGTACGTACGTGGAGGTCGGAGAGTCATTGAGCGGCAAAAGCATTGTTTCCGCATTGTCCATGCCCAAGGAAGGAGTGAGCATACTACGACGAGGAACACGACAAGCATACGAACAGTTTCCCGCTTTTGACCAAGAGAGAGTTGTAGTTTACCAGGACTGTGGATTAACCTACAGAAAACCTAATTTTCGGGTTATATTAGAAGACATGCATCTTCGCCCAGAAATTCAGGCATGTGGCACTTCAATTCTGCCGGCAAGTACGCTTCATAGCAGTATACGGAGAGATACCTTTTTTGGTGAAAATAATTTTTGCACCAACTTCTTTCAGTGCCCTTCTCAGCGTTTTGGGGTTTACCCACAAATCACAGACGTGTGTTGTCGCTGTAACCTTATTCTTATCGGCACAGTCAAGTGAGTGATGCCCCTGCACAAGGACACTCTGCAGCGCTTCAGATGTGCAAGTAAGGCACTGAAATAAGTTGGTGCAAATTTCTTTTTGCCAAAAATCATTGGTTCTTATAGGGTATTCAGACGTCTTGTACTGACTTTTATTACTACAGCCGCCAGTGACTGCTCACTACAAACTCTTGTGGCGGAAACAGTGAAATGAAGATATTTTGGTCAGCGCTTATGGCAGTCCAAGCGACTAGTTTCAATTTTCTGAGTTTTGGGAGTTTTTCATATAAAACGAAATTCGATAAAATTTTGAAATTAACTGGAAAATATATTTTTTAAACAAAGTTATGAACACAGTAACCATAAACGTTGTAAAATGAAATATAAAAAAATTAGTTAGTCAATCTGTAATGGAACTTAATGAACGAATTTCTTTGGAATCGGACAACTCGTTCGCCTTCAATCCGTGTTTAGTAATTAGTCGTTATGAAAAAGGGCCGTTTATCAGTCCAACGCGTACAGATATTATAAGTACACCAACAACAGTTTATTTCCATTATCAGTTGGGCTGACCTTTATAGAACTTTACCGTCGGGCGGAATGCGAGGCACCCCACGTGATCGCACTCGCAGTGCTTCCCCCCTTCCCATAGTAATTACAGAGTTAGTAAAATGGAGGAAAAGGAAGCCAGAGCACTGTGAGGAAAGCCACCAACAATTTCGACAGAATACTTTTTCTGAAAATATTCTTGCTCTTTGCAGATAACGGGTGGGCAGAATGGTGATTTAAAACCAAACCAGCTTCCCGTTCTTAATTAAATGAACGTCAGTTATGATCTCTAAAGTGGAATTTACTAAAAAAATTAATGAATGGAAACCAATTAGCTAAACTGCGATAGATTCAACTCTAAGGATGTAATTGCCATCTTTCCTTCTGTAATATGAATCCCATGTCTTTCCCTCTCGTCGCCAGGGGCGGAAATTACAAAACTTGGGCTCCCCCATCTTTGTACTGGAGACATGCCCGGGCAGAATATCGGCCGCAAGTTTATCAAGTCGTTCGCCCCTCGTCTGAAGAACACGGCGCGCGGCAACAGGCAATTAACATCTTGCTACCGCCTCCGGCATCCGTCGGAAACACGCGGGTAATGCAGACGGCGTCTCAGCCTCGCCGGGTGGAATGCGAGGTATCCCAGGTGCCCTCTCCCCTTCAGTGCCTTCCCCCACCACCCCTAGCAATTAAACTCTTTTGCTCTCGCGACGATAATTTTGGGACCCTTTACTCTTCCTAAACCCTTTCCTGCGCAGTCGCACGTGCCACATAGCCCCAATATTTTAAAAGTGTTCTTAACTCGGTAGTTAACCTTCCCGATTCCTCTTTAACAGGAGAACTCCGACCCGGGATATCCTCGCAGGCCAAACACAGAAGATATTGTACATTCCCTAGTCGATAACATGACTCTTGCCAGCATCCAATGTTGTATTGGATGGAAAAAGGACTGATATACTTAGGTTAGAGGGGTGGGCGGAGGGATGGGGGAATTGGAGGGACGAAATCGTGAGGGGAATGGAAGGAAGGACTTGCGGGAAAGGGTATGAAGTGATGGAATGAGGGAAGGTGGAGTAGTGTGAGGTAAAGTATGGAATGGTTGGTGGGGAGAGTTATGAGAGAAATAAAGGGGCGGAATGTGCATAGGTGGAATGGTGTGGGTAAGATAAGTGGATGTTGGGTTGGGGAATGGTGTGGGGAATGGAGTGGTGGAATAGGGGGAGAGGAAATGGTTAGGGGAATGGCAGGGGGGAACTTGAGGGAAGGGTAATGGTTTGAGGAATGGAGGGGCACAATGGGTGGAGGAGCAGGGAATTAAATTGGTGGAGGGGTTGGAGTTAGGACAGCCTCAGAATTTCGGTATACCTCGACAATTTCTGTCAGCAAATACACAAGAGCGGCCTTTCGCTAACAGAGCATAATATACATGTCCGCATCTCTCTGCATATAAAACGGGAGTAGAAAATAATGGTTAATTTTAGAATGCGCACATGTCCATTCGATAGAAATCAGATTGCAAAACTGTAAAATGTGTAGTATTTCTTAAAGTAATATGAACAGGCGGGTACTGTTTGCAGTTGTTACAAAATTAGTTTCGTTTCTTTCATTTCTCTGTGTTATAACGTAAGTAATTTGAGAACCCCCACATGGCCATCCTGCAAAAACGTAAATGTTACTTTGTCATAACATTATTTAAACTCCAACAACTGTTGCTGTAGATGGCAATAAATTTATCTGAACAGTTTTTAATAAAACAATGTTGGCAATACATTCTGTAATATGTGATTCGTTTGTCAAGAAAACTTTCATTTGTGGACATGTAGTTTCTGAATTGACCGATTCATATTGTTGACGTCAATCGATATATTAATTTACTAAGCGAATTAAGATAAATAGGCTTCGGTAACGGCTCTATATATATATATATATATATATATAATATATATATATATATATATATATATATATATATATATATATATATATATACATATATACTAGCAGTCCCCCGCGGCCTTGCTCGCGAGTATTATTCGTAACTGATAATATTTACTTTAATTTAAAAACCTCTTTGTACACAAGATTGGTACTTCAGTCCCGAAGTGTTAGAATGTCCAAGCGGCTAGTTGAACTAATTCTGCAGCAGGATAAGTAGCTATAGCTGTCCACGCGAAAAGCAGTCTTAAGTTTGTTCCTGCCACTAACAGCGACTTTGCCTGGACTTTATTTATAGTCCTGCCTATTTGAGGTTGTGGGGTAGTTACATCCACCTAAGGTAAGAGGTTAATCGAATGAGAAACATCTGTTTACCCTGTACACAACCATTGGTGACGGTGCCCTCAATAATATATTTTCAAAATATTCACTTTAACTTTATTGACATTACAAAGTTTCAAAGGGTAAAGGTTTCGCGGACACGTATTTGGTTTCCCCAAACCTGAGATTAGTGAGATGATATATCGTCGGTTTACTGCCAAAAAAGACAAAGTCACGTTTAAAGTCTATTCGTCGTTTCGTACTGTTGTGTCACAGTATAGTAACATACCAAAATTTTGTTAATATATACAATTTAATACTGTTTTTAAACGAAATAGCATTTATGACTTAATCACTTTTGGCAGTATACCGACGATATGTCAGCTGATATTGTAGAGGAACCTAGGTGGAAATCGAACTGCAATTTTACCCCTTTTAAAGACTACATGTAAATTGCACTAATTCGATCTGCCTTGTAGTTTTTGTGTGTCAGAACTGAACGTTAACACGCAGCTTTTAACGGAATTCGTGTCCAGAACCTCCCGGAATTTAGACCTGAGTAACAAACAACTGCGTCACGTAACGTCGAAATAATTCATGAAAAAAAAATTTTACTAAAAAAAATAAAATATCTGTGTCTTGGGCTCATAGAGGTTGTACAACACCACGTCTCGATAGGTTACTGTAGACTGAAACTCATGTATAGGTTGTTTCTCGCTGCTCGTTCCTGCTTTTCGGACCGTCTGCCTTGAATATTGACTAACTTAGTTTTATTCTTAATAATCACGTTTCTTATAAAGAAAAAAATACCTATATTTTTTAAAAATATTCACGTTAATATCTCTCTGACGCGAACAACACCTCAATATCGCTACTGGTTAGATAGATATCGTGGTTTGATGGAAATCAAATTTTGTACTTTTTCACCCTTTTGGGTGTCGAATTTCGAAATATTTTAAATTTACATCTTAGACATTTGTATAAGTATCCAACTGAAGTGTAAATCACATCGCTAGCCCGTTTAGTCGAATCAAAATCGATCATTCACTAAAAAAAAAAAAAAAAAAAAAAAAAAAAAAAAAAAAAAAAAAAAAAAAAAAAAAAAAAAC
>PNEQ01034769.1:0-16929 GCA_003012365.1 Medauroidea extradentata | reverse complement strand
CGATTTTCTAATAACCAAAAGAGTTTATTTACCGGTAAATACTGCTAATCACGAAATGTGTTCCCACCAAATGTGCGTATTTAATTATGAACGAAACTAACCTAACCTATAACATCTAGTAGAAATTTAGTCATTGTTTCAGAGTTTATCCGTCAATAGTTCTGCCAAAAATATTGAGTTACTTTAATATAAATAGGGTAAGTAACGAAAAAATGTTGGTTTAAAAATTTTTCTTTTCTACCACGGGAATTTTACTCTAATAATAGTCGCATCTTCAATTTTTTGCATCCAATATGGCAAAAAATATGCGACGATTATGCGGTAAAACACGGTAATGTACCTATAGTGCTTAAGAACATCCTGTACCACTACTCCCTTATTATTAATACGAGTTTAAGAATTTTTTACTTCAATGAAATAAGCATCAGGAAACAAAATTAGCAGGAAACTCCAATTCAAATTCCATTCCCAACAACTTTCTGTAAGAAGACAAGATTCTAAAGTTTTTGGAAGCACTGCACAGCCAGTATGGACAGGTCCCTGCATTCAGTGTATATGTGTGTCTCTCTCTCACCAACACTTGCATTGATGACATAGAACTGAGCAGTAGGCAAGACAGAAGCCCATTTTACCTTAAGTCAGGTATACCTCTTATCATTTTATGTCTCCCGGCCAAAATAACCAAAGGAATATTAACACCCAACTTACTGCAGAACAACTATAATGGGGGTAGGAGTTATGCCTCAAAATAACTTGACATTGGAACCTGTGTATTTTTTTGGGAACTGCAATAAGTTTTTCTTCCATGTAAACTATCTACAAATACAAACAGACATCTAATGAACTGTAAACCAAGTACTTGTGAATGATGGCAGAGTTTATTTGCAACTTAAAATATATTTTCCAATTAACTGTGTACACTGTATTTACATTATATAAAAATACCTTTTTTTACGACAGTACAGTGGAACCTCGTTATACAAACCCTGTTAATACAAAGTTCTCATTAATACAAAGCAATTTTTATCCCCCTTGGAACGGGAGAAGAAATGAAATAATTACTTTAATGTTTACTAAAAATTTTGTTTATGCATTAAACCATGAAATCTCAAGTTCTCAAGTAAAAGGAAGTCATTGTGGTGAAAATTCTATTTGATTTGTGAGGCTAAACAGTGACCAAAATTCTAGATACTTTTTAAGGTTTTAGTGAACACCTGTTAATACAAACCTCATTATTACAAACAGCCGAAATTTTGGTCCCTTCAGGTTTGTATTAATGAGGTCTGACTGTATTGCAATTTCCTGCACGTCATCTTGTGGTTATACAGTGGATGCTCTATGCATTCAAACCTGATAGATTGAAATTCTGCATCCATGCATCACATACTGGGGTCACATTTTTTCATTTCACTGCACTGCAAGAACAAATGTATCGAAGCTCCTAATACTTTGAAGATTTTTTTCTCACTGCCATGAGAAACTATAGAGAACCCACTATAGACTCAATTACCTTTGAATCAAATACTATGACTGCATGAAACAGTAACAGAAAGATATTGAAATTACTGTACTTGTGAACTGTCTGTTTAAAACTAGTCCACACAGTTAGAACACCTAACCGAGTTTCACGACAAAGATTATCTAACCCTACTAACATGCAAGAAAACAGTGTAGCATTGACATTTTACTTAAACTCAGGACAATTTTTTCTGAAATTAGCATTTACTAATACGTAAAACCTCTTTATAACAACCCCTTTTATGACAACCATCTCTCTATAACAACCTTTTTCTCAAGAACTGTGGGGTTTTAAAATAGGGGTTTTACTATACAATTAAACCTGTTTATAAAGACCACCCCTATATAAAGACCCTATTCTAGGGAACCATGAGGGGTCTTTATAGAGAGGTTTTATTGTATGATGCCAAAATGTGTCAAACTCCTAAAGACATTTGCAACATAATTAGGTATTAGGTGATTCCAAAAAGAAATATTAAAAATAATTTGCTAAAACAACTGGCAGATTTCCAAGCAACGTCTGTAGCCTACTGACACTCCCTACTGAAATAGTTTGGTCAAGAACGTAATAAATACATTACACAAAAGGACATACCACAAAAAACTGGTTGTTGCACCAATTAAAGTGCAAAAAATGACAGGTTACTGAAAGCATTATTCTTCCGACCTCGCAGTTCACTGGACAGCACTGAACGATTCACGAGACCAACTCGGCATTTTGTAGAGATTGCCATAGGACGGTCCTCAACACATCATATTACACTGCAAACACTAGACTATACATTTTACAAAGATGCATCAAAAATAAAATTCAACAATGATGCACACCTCAATACATTATATCTGATAATTTTCTAAACATACAATGAGAACTGGTTTCACTGTCATAAATCCACTTCAATATTATCAAAATAAAACTGCTTTTGTCCTACACTTACATATCAAACAAGCACTTTATTTAATATATATGTATTAACTACTGAAAATTTAATTACTGTATACAAAGCAACAAGCAAAACACACACTATACGAAATACACTCCCACTTGAGTCAGTAAAATAGTTTTATTTACAGTTAATTAGCTATCTCCATCTACACAAACTACGTGAAAATTTTTGCGAGAAAACACTGTACAGATCTTAAATATTATTTCGTTAGTAGAAGAAAATATGAATAACGTGAACGTTACACTACATGTAAAACAGAACAGGCAAGGGAAATATTTGTACAACTACTGCAATTTAGCTAATATACCTGGGTCAGTTTGTTTAGGACACTGTCACGGCTAATTAAACTTAATATTCGTCACTGTACATATAAAACAGTCTAACGGTTTTGTACTTGGCCACACTTCGCGAAGATGTCCTTTTCTTACATCATACGGCAAGATAGTTTTATTCCCACCTCGTCCTCGTACCAATCATTCACGGGTGATTGGTCGGAAAGTAAGCTTTAGCAGCAGCAGCCGTGAGGAACGCAGAGGAACTTGCTGCACCAGGCCTGCCCGACCCGTTCGACCCGGAGGTGTACATAGAGTGAGAGTTATAGATTGGGTTCCCTGGGGGGGTCGGCAGCAAGTAGGGCTTCTTGCCCGGCGTGAATCTGCCTGCAGGAGGCGGCTGATGGCCCGCAAAGCTACCCTGCGCTGTCGCCATCATGGAGTAAGCAGGGTAGCTATAGCCAACATGTGAAGACGTGTAGCTGTGACAGAACTTCTGACCAGCTTGGTACGCTTGCGGCTGCACTGTCTCTGTGGGTGGAGGGTGCGGTGGAGGCGGCGGCGGAGCTCTCTTCTTGCTCTCCTTCACTGTCGGCTCAGCACTCTGACCTGGAGACACACACTTATTGCCAGCACAAACAAGAAGATACTATCAAAAACACAAGGTCCTCACACAAATAATATTATAACACTAAACTCATAATGAGCCTCACTTTAAATAATGTCAGATTTTGTTGTTGAGATGAAATAATTAGTAAAATGTTTAATTTTTGCACACAACTTCTTCATACCTGATCCTTCAACCCACTGAAAGTTTTCATCAATTGGACTAGAGCTTCGGCAGCCGAAAAAGAGACATTTTTGCATTTATATTGGTAACAGTAGCATTTAGAGAAAAAAATCCTTTAGTACCAAATGAAAAAAAAAACACTCTCTCTATGAAAAAGATTCTATGGAACTTACTCAGACATTAAATATATGCCCCTATGAAGAAAAAATTTGAGGCCCTAACTTCCAATCTATTTTTTATAAAATCGTGAGAATAGTTCTGAGCTGTTCGTAAAAGGTACCAGCTTACCATAGATCACGTCTCTACATCAAAAATCCTCTAAGTTACGGATGGAAAGTTAACAAGATCATCTCTCTGGCCATCCAAACGACACCCACCTCTGATCTATCTATTTCCTCCCAGGGGAAATTTTTGAAACACAAACATTACATTTGTTATGCAGGTACTTCACATGAATATCTTGGAACAATTTCTCTGGCTTTTGAAAGAACCAACTGAAAGGGTTCAAAGTCAGGATCTCAACTTTTTCCTTCATAGAGGAACAGGATGACTTTTTCGCAAACTTGGCCATCTGTATGTCCGGCACCTTGTTTTAACTGTGTTTCTAAGCCTTATGCATGCTGCGTGAGAGCGTGGTTTTGTGTAATATTGAAGGGTTATTACGACTTTATGAAATGTTTCGTTTTCAACTAGAAAACATGAGTAAGATACAATCATTCACAAATGTTTTTAATCTTTCCTTGAAGGATAGATAAAAATAAGCCTTGCAAGATTACCTATTTTATAGCAATTAATTGGATGGGGAAAATTAGGACGATAAGTTTTGTCATTTCCATTGGCTTGAGTAATGTAACTCCAATTTCAGGATGATTTTTTTCAGTCCCTTGAGAGTCGTTAAACCAAGAGATTTCTGTAGTACTTTCAGCATTTGTTTTAATATCACATATCTTGTAAAAATACAGTTGTATGACGGGCATCTGTTTGTCAGGCTACAGCATAAATTAATATTTCAGGATTTGGAATCACTCGCATATTAGTGTATTACAGATTGTAAGCATTGTCGCATATAAAATAAAATTATAACTGTTGCAAGTGTATTTTAAACACCTGAAAACATGATTTAATAGCACGGGAAAACGCATTTACTGTATATGTAATGTTTACATCAAAACACTGTTACAACATAACAGACAACGCTAGCCAATCCGCAGCAGAAGTCCCCGACATCAAAGGAGCCGACATACTAGCTCGCTTCTGATGTCCTTGTTTATTCTGTGATAGAGGCATATCTCTTACATGTTTTGACTTAGGATGCTGTGATTCTGCAGGTGGGCATATTTTTAAAACCTGTCTCGACAGACAATCGCAGACGTTACCAAATAGGCTGTTGTAGCGAAACTGCTGGTTTTACAAAAAAAATTGCAAAGAATCCTATTCAATGACAAAAATGCCACCATATTTTATGAAAAGTAAAAACCTCACTTTTGGATGCCATTTTCCAACATGGCAGCCAAGACTTCAAGCCAACTGGTGTGAAATTTCAGTATGTTGAGTAAATTATGTGGAAGTACTGTTCAAAAAATCAACTTATTACAAATGATTTCATCTAACATTTCTAATTTGAACAGACTAATAAGAATCTTCAAGAATCTGAATGTGGCCAAAAACGCATTGTAGAGTACCCATGAAGTGCACATTGAGATTTGGCCAAGGCTAAAGTGAAGTCTCAAATATTTTTTTAAACATGAGGCGAGGATGTGGTAGCCAACAACATGCATGAATAGTAAAAAATGAAGCACTCTGGGAAAACAAGATGGCCTATGACCTCCTCCACATTTTCATTCACACTGATATGTTGAGAACTGGTATGTGTGCATGTGTCAAATCAATAAAGTTTTTTGTCACTGTAATACAATTATATGTAATTACTGAGGGATTCGGCTGCTGAAGAAATATAAAGGCCTGACACAGACGCCGAGAGTCAGTTAATGCCTCGTCGGGGCCGAGAAAAGGGGGATAGTTGGAATTTACAAACGGTATTTACATCGTCGTTGGTAAGATGCCTTCTTTATCTTCAAGTCATATACATCAGCACTCCAGATTCATTATAGGTGATTCGGAATAAAGTGAGCACTCAAAAAAGTCCTGATTAATTTCTATTTTCTGCCAGTTTATATTTTTCCGCTGCATGTAAACATCAACACCGCCACGTGCTGTCATTTACATAGGCTTGTACAATGTTTACATTCACGTTACGCTGCTCCGATAAATTTTAGCTACAATATGTACTCATTAAATGCACGGGTGTTGAATATGTGCTATACTCTGTAGTAATCTTAGTTATAAATACATGTGAGTAAACGTCTTATAACATTGGTTTCTCTGCGTCTACTATAACGGTGCTATTACTGTTACCGGTTCTCGTAAATGCATGCACAGTATATTCGAACTTATATGCTGTTTCTATTTCCAGATACTCAGGCTGGCGATCATAAAACAAACAACTTACATTACTACTGATTTCACATAATTTAGCAATGATATCCATAAACAGCCACTTCTTACTTTTGAATGTGATAATCAGAAACCCAACTTTACACAACCGACAAACAAACTGAATGACACAATTCGCTTCCAGCGAAGTGGCGAAAACATAACTCTGATGCCATCTGTCGGTGGAACTTTAAACTACCTCTGTGGCGCGAAGCATTAGCGGCGTCTGCCAACGACAATCGGCTCGGTTGCGTCGCTTTGTGCTTCCTCTGATTAAATAAAATTATACAGTCAGTAGGTATGTCAGTAAGAACTTAAATATTTAAAAGTATATTAAATACAGAGACGTCGTTTGCATTTGATGTTTTTTTACTAATGCTGTATTCAAATAAGAAAATACACAGAACTACATGCCATTATTCGCTACCAACCATACAAACAATAATATTACTGTTGTTAATGTTGACTTATATGCAGTTAACAGCTAGCAATTTTTTTTCCAAGGCTTAGTGCTCACTTTGTTCCGAATGACCTACAGACAACCTTTGCATTTTGACACTAAAAAAATTATTTTTTGCTCTGATTCAAATAACCATACTTATAAATTATCGGAAAAACATCCTGACGCAAATAAGTATGGAGATGGTTGTTCCACTCGCTTCTGTTTCAAAGCTGACAGAAGCTATGTTATAGAACCTGGCGAAAGTAACTTACAAGTACAGGCTATTGTTGCATTCCAGCCATGAATGAATATGTTGATTTAGTAATGTGTCCAGTATTACAAGGCTGTAATCTACATTTAATATCACGAGATAGAATAGTAAAACCTACAGCATTGGAAAGAATCTGAAGTATTAAAAATACAGAAGTCATGGCGGAAGTGATACTAATCAACCATCTTCATCGACGGAATAAGATATAATAGATGTTACGCCATCGGAGGGACTTACTTTGCTGCTTGCGAACACGTTCTTGCTCCTCGTCATCACTGAGGAACAAGCCAAACTCCCGACGCAGTCTCTCAGTCAGGTTCTCGCGCTGCTGTTCTACCATAGTGGGAGCAGAGTTCCACTTCATGTAGTTCAAATCCTCCCCACCTAAGAAAAAAAAAATTAGGACTGCCCTTTACACATCATAGAGAATTATTTATTTTGCACACTGTTTCATTTTCTATGGAAAAAAAAAAATGCACAAACTTTGATTATAGACATTCTACTACCATACAACACACAATATGAGATATATTAAAAACACGGTAGAACCCACTTTAACTAATTTGGGAATAACGAAAACAGTGATATAACAAAATAATTACAATAGGAAACTAAAAAAAAATAAATAAATAAAATTAAATAATAATAAAAATAAAATTTAATAAAATTTGACATAATGGAATAAAATTTGTAATATTAATCTATTAAATAATCTCAGAACTGCACTACAGTAAAACTGTCACATTAACGAACTCTGGCATTACATTTCACAAACTATTAATTCTGTCCTGACAATGGTCTATGTGCTTGAATACAAATATTCCTTAAAAAAAAAAAAAAAAAAAAAACTAACGACATTAACAATTTTAAGTCTATCCTTAAATATTCACTATAACGGACACGTCATTTCAGCTCAAACATAATTTTACGATAATATACGGTAAGAGGGGGGGACATGCTGGAAGCGGCTGGCACAGCCGAGCAAGGCGCACACACACACACGCGCGAGGCGAGGGCTGGCAGACAGCAAGCGACCTTGGCTGAGAGACAAGCCACCCCACCCCTCCTGGCTCGCCGACACCCTCTCTGCCTTCACACTCTTACTGTGTGAATTTTATCTTTCCTCTCTCTTTTATATGTTGCCAGCTATGTTTTCCTTTCTTCCCCCCTCCCTCCTTGTCCTCTCCATCATAGCGTCCCTCGTGCTGTTTCACCTCTCGCTCGGCTCATCCTCCCGTGTTTTTTTTTTACATAATAGCTAGGTACTAAAAAACTTTTTTCCCTGTAACTTGTTGCAAAAATCGTTGTGCGCACTATACACAAGGGCGCACTATACACCAGTATATTGTGACGTGCACTGGCACGTAGCACTTACTTGGCCTCTTATCATACAGTAATTTCAATGTTTTTGTCTTAATTAATGTTTTTTTCTTCTTTGTTGTTAATAACAAATTAAGTAGGCCAACGTAACCAGGTATAAGGATGTATACGGCGGGATCCAACATATTAATTGGGGATGCGAGTAGAGAAATTTACATTATAATTTTCCTTTTAATTTTAAATTTAACTTTAAAGCAAGAGAAAAGTATTTAATTTTACATGTCAATTTTATCGGATTTATGTCGTGTTTGGATTCAATTTAAAGCTAATTTAATTTCAAGCAACTTTTCTAAGTAAACTTTTCTTATATTTTGCCTTGTTTGGATTTTTTTTAAATCTCAAGTAGCCTCTTAGCTTGCTTCTCCTGGAATGGGATTTATGTGGCAGGCTAGTCGTAGTTCTCTTGCTTGGAAGCACGTACAGAGAAGTGCTGGCTTTTAAAATTTCAAATAAGCTCTAAGCTAGCCTGTGCTTTGGACGGATTTATCTGGCAGGCAGGTCAGAGTTCACTCGCTTGGAGGCACGTACATGGACGTGCTGGAATGCGGGGGCTCTGCAGGGCGTTTCTCGATCAACGTGGGTGGTAGTGTCGGGCGCAAAACTCCGCGAAGGTGCTGATCCGCGACAGATTGATGACGATGCACATCCCCATTTAATAAACTTAAGGAATATTTAGCTGGTATTACGAAATGAAATGCTTTGTAAATTTATCAGTATCTATGCTACATACAATTTTTAGGTTATAAACGTCAATAAACCAGCTTTTTAGGCAAGTTGGATCTTGATGTATCCCTCCGCCGCTCGGCCTACTAAGTCAGAGTGTCCGCCCAGGAAAGTCAGTGGTGTTTTCATCGGAGCTCGTGACCTGTCGCCGGGAGATGGCCGGCTAAGCTTTCTTGTCTGTGTTTGCCATCAGTTGTGTTTCATCGGAGGTCGTGATCGGTCGCCGGGAGATGGCCGTCTAAGTTTTGTCTGTTTGAGCTTGTAATCGGTCAGTCAGTAGTTGTGATCCATCGGAGCTTGTGACCGGTCGCCGGGAGATGGCCGTCTAAATTTTGTCTGTTGCTGTTTGTAATCGGCCAGTAGTAGTTGTGATCCATCGGAGCTAGTGACCGGTCGCCGGGAGATGGCCGGCTGAGTGATTAGTTGGGGCGTCATGGCGGCAGGAAGAGGACGTGTAAAGCGTGGTAGAGGGGCTGTGAAGCCTAGAGGACAGATTCGTTAGGATAAATCAGTCTTTGTTTCTCTTTTTGGCATACTGCCTCTTTATTTCTAGTAATGTAACCAGAAGTAGGTATTGATAACCGCGTAGTCGGAATTAGGGTAGATAAATTGCCGGACCAAGTACCACTACGGAGGGAAACGGCAAGTCGTAATCCGTAGATAGAAAAGTCACCTCAACTATTTCTGGGCGAGCACTCGCAATGTTAATTGCCTGTGTCTGTTAAACTGTGTCAAAAGAAAGATTAAATAAAAGAAAGAAAATGCCAATATTATGATTTTTATTTATTTATTCACCTGTGGTTGATTAACCTCACTGCTATCCGGGCATCAATATAATAGGCACCGCCTCTACATCAGCTCACTGTGTTTTTGCCATTTCTTTTTTTTTTTGCCGTCTAACTACTTGCAATAATAGAAACGAAGGAGAGTTACATCCCGGAATCAACAACAACAGACGTAGAAGCAGCCCCATCACATACCGCCGCCCCGAACAGGGACATAACCTCTAACAACTATATATATAAATAACGACATAGAGCAGCCCCATTACATTCTGGCGTCCCCGAATAGAGACATCATAACCTCCAACGTCTAGATAACAACGTGACGGTAGAGCTGCCCCACTACAATATACGGGTATTAAAAACCTGCCCACATCAACTGAAGCTACCTCACCTATGATGCGAACCATGGCTGTACAGATGTGAACCAACGGCCAAACTGAAATTAATCGAAGGCCATTGAATTGATGTGTTTGTTTACTTTTAGAACAGCTGTGTTCTACTAGCTGAATTTTTTTTTTAATAAATAAGCTGCGAATTTTGCGACTGTTTTGTGCTTAAAATGTCAACAAGGGAGGGTAAGGGGGGGGGGGACATTTCATTCATAAAAATAAATCTGACTATTTGGCTATTATAAAAACATGAGCGAGTGCGTTACAAAGACTTACACAGTTACTGAATTTAGAAATATGAAATAAACGGGGGACGGACAGTTCGCCTACTTCGCCAGTTGTACCACCAACTACCCCTACGCTCCTTTTACCCCCACTATACCCATGAGGGTGTCTGCAGACCATCCCTTATTTCTTGTCTTTTGCTCCTATTGGCCATAACATTCTCGGTTACTATGGCAACTTGGACATGGACACTCAGTTCAAAACATTATTTAAGCATAAAAAGAAAGAAAAAATTCATAAATTGACACAGAAATACGAGAAAATCTGAAACATTGTATTAGGAGCTCATAGTTGCATTAGAGGTAACACAGCAATGTCTTGCTCCTGACGTTCAGACGAATAACTAGCTATCAACCCTTAAAACTCGTGACTCAAGGAACCGAGAGGGGTACCAGGCATTCATGATGCTGGTAGAGGTAGCAGCGCGTGGTTTCTGGTAACGTAGTAGCTTGAATCATATAAAATATTTAAATATAACACGAAGTGATAATAAGCTTGACATAACTTACAGTTTACAAATACATTTTTGGTTTAAATTTAAAAGGTTTTAAGTATAGCGAACTCTGTTTTACAAATCTGCTTTGGTACATTTAACGTTCCTGTAAGTAGGACAATTTTCATATACGTAAAAGTATTTTACTTTACTCACAAAATGAAACACACTGTTTCAAGTATGCACTTGCAGAAAAATACAATCTGTAAACTGTTATACACACATGCACATTAGTGAGTACACCACGAAATAGTAAATTACAGTTTATGTCTAGTAATAATTTTACAGTTTTTATTAAAATTTGTATGTTAAATTTTAACACCGAACCTTATTTTAGAATTTGACTCACGAAAAACTTCCTGGTAACACCAATGGACACGACCAGGTACTACTATAATGTATGTATTTACAACGAACCCGTTTTCCACAAATTCTTTCGATCGAATCTTACTCCCCCCTTTTTAAAGCAGTTTTCATTGGACCTAAAGAATGAAAAATTACTAAACGGAGAACTTTTTGTAAAGTTATTCGAGTAGTTAAAATGTGTAATAAATTCGCGCATTATGAATTAGAAAAAAGAATAAGTGTACGGTCTTTAATTACTGACAGCAGGTAGGGCGACACATTTCAGTAGATATTCTGTCTGTTTCCAGCAACAAATTCTCTTCAAATTTATAAACCCGAAAAATATTTCTGAAAACAACAGAAACGTCTAGAAGTGATAAATACCTCGCCGGATATTGTAAAATTAACTAACAAATAAGTAAACATGTAGTCAAGATATACATAAATAAGTGATCGTGGCTTTTACATTTTTGTTGTGTAGTTCCCAAATATTTTTCCTTAATAGCAAAACAATTAAATCAAACCTTACTTTGGTGTAGGCTATATAAGTATGAATAAGAACAAGTGTGTTAAATTACGCATTCGAAGAATGCGACAAAAGGTTTGTTATATTCAACAATATGGTGATACTAATTTTTAAGGCATAGTTTATTTCGGTAATACTACTCGCGCCGTATTTTTTCACAGAGGCAGGTTATCTTCTCTCTAAGAGAAATGTAAAAATCGATAAACACAAATTGTACACTTTTCCAAAATTTCCCCTGCTTGGTTTAAAAAACTAATGCATTTTAAGTTAGCTCAGACATTAAAAACCTTAGTTATTCTCGTTGTTTAAAATATAGTAATTTACCAGTAAGATATACATTATAAAGTAGGAGTAATATATCAAATTCAAATTATAAAACTCTAAATTGTTCGTAGACTTGCTAAATGGTTAGAACATATGCTTTTTATGTTACACTAATGGTACGTATTTCTCCGTGTGATTCTATACACAGTCAAATGTTTCACACAATATAAAATTTTCAATGAAAATATTATTATCACTAAAAACTAACCTGTAAATGTTTACAAAATTCTCCCATTTTAACACAAAATTTTGATGTGCTTTACGTTAAATACTTCGCAAAATATTTAAAGCGTCCATAGGAAAACTCAACGTACGAAATATTCATAAATATGTTAAAATATACGCCATTGTTTAGTATGTCTGAAACACCAGTGATGATTGTCCGGAATAATTCTATAATATAACTGTATTTTCCGAATACCTTTATCTTTACATGTAATTACCGGTCGTTTATATTATGTTAATTTAAAAATGCCTCTTAGCAAAATTACTTCAACACAGAAATATTTATAAACGTTAAATGTTACTTGACACACACTAGACCTATTTATACATAAGTAGAGATACGCAAACATATAAAATAAGTATCATTCATTTGTACCTACTAAAGTACACTAATAAATGTATTCAACAGAGAATATCCAATTAAATTTTCTTCGTATCAAGGCCATGTCCCAATAGCCACTTTTATTTTTTTAACACGATTGTATCGAACGCAGTTAGTGTTTACGAAGGAACAATTTTAAATTCTATGCGTTAAGTGTAATTTGTGTCAAAATTACGTTTGAGCAGTGGCACACTGTATGGTTAAACATAGCAACAAATAAAGTTAGTCTAAATCTGTAACATCAACAAATAACATGAAATGTACAGGCAATGCAAAAACATTTTCTCTACGTGTAATTAATTAATTTGGACCAACTTAAACGCAAATCTTGTGTGCGCCACAACATTTGGTAAACTATTTTTAAATTTCACCTAAGTTAAAAGAAAAATCTGTACTTTAAACGTTTAGGCATAAAACGTCTGCTCTGGACAGTTCAAATGTAGCAGACTGATGACACTAGTCGGAAACGCAAAGATAGAGTATGTAAAACAAACGGTACAGACTCTCGCTGTTGATAAATTAACACAAAATGTTATGGCTGTAAAATAAGTATTTATCAACAACATATTATAATAGGCTTGGGAATGATACATACCGACGAATACACATAACGAAACGGAAATATGTAAAAGGAAAATACTTTAAACAGCGCTCTTTCAACATGAATGCTAATATATTTTCTGCAACTAAGCAAAGACCACATAAAAAGTGTCTCGTTTAAATGTATCCAGTGTCGACGGAGGAGGCTATAGGAGATCTGAATGTATTTCGTGTCACTTGTCATTAAGATGATTTAGTACTTGCCTTCTAAAGTAAATCTTTTTTTATAGCTTTGATTAAGGTTACGCAATGTATAGGTTCCTACACAAGTCATATAATTGAATTTTTTTTTTGAATCTAAAGAAACCTCCAGATAAAATATGCAATCCTAGTGATAAATATCAGTATAATTTCCTTTCCTTAATTATGAAGAATTGAACAGTAATATTAAAGTCAAAATATATTTCAGTCAAATATTAAACGTTTACAGTAACGCGTACAGTATCATATTACCGTAAGGAAAAATTTAATACTTTTGTAAAGTTCGATAGTTTTGTTTATTTCCGTCCTTTTTATTCATGCGGAATTATGTTAAAACAATTACAAAAATTACGGCAGAGTTAGTATTTTCTAAGTTTAGAAATTAATATTTTAATACATACTTGTACTGGTTAGTTATGTTGCTTATTTTGTGTTAAACGAAATATATTAAAAGCGAGAGAGAGAACGTTAATAAAGTCTACGTTGTCAATAGTTCGTTATAGTTTGCTGTCCTCTCCAAATATCCACTATTCTAACACACTTTCTGTGTGGATTCCTCCCGTTTCACACAGCCAACAGTCACACACAGGGTGTACTTTGTCATGTTTACGCTGCATTCTTTAAGCGAAAAATGGACGACTTGAAGTACACGCCCCCTGACGTCACACCGCAGGGGAAATACTGTTAGAAACAAAGCTTGTTTACAAACATGCTGATTTGTTAGTTAGTAATTGCAGAAAGCAAAAATGTTGTGCATTCATATATTTGCACGTAAGGGTAAAAAATAGTAGTTTCTACTTCATGGTTAAGACACACAAATACATAAGATTAATGTTTACCTGAAAAAACGGCAAATTCCAAACAAATAATCAATTTTCTTGACGTACATCTTATCCGGGACATTTGACGCTAAACAGCTAAATGAAGGTTATGTTCGGCTGCGGTATTCATGGAGATAGGAATTGTATCCCACACCTGACTGAAGCTCCGCCCCTTTTCAAGTCGTCCAATACAGTATGGTGTCATTTTGTGAACGCTTCATACTTATACGTGAAATTTGCCCATGCTCCAATTTCAATTTCACGCTCGAAAAAAAATCGAAGTGTTACCATTTTAATTCAATAGTATTTTTTATGTTTGTGAACTAAACAAAGGTTTTATTGCACTATTATTTCACCAGTCACAAGCATTTGATGTGTTACTGATTGCGTTAGGTTTAACATTAAATTAGTTTAAATGGTTGTGTTTATAAATTCACCGTTTGACATTGTTTACATTTATCAAATATAATGGTTGACGATCCGGATTTGATTAGAAGCCAAAAAATACATTCGAATATGAATTTATGTCGAAATGTGCTTTCTAAACGATATAACATCCCAATAGTTAAAACATAACATCAGCTTTAAATACGCTTGTAAGAAATTTTTAAAAGGAGTATCTTGCAGTCAGGCGAGCAACATCTTGTCCTCTGGCCTACATCCTTGTGTATCATGACCTCCTGGTACAAGCCATAAAGTGAACAGTTTTCAACAATGAGCTCGCCCTACCCTCATCCCATAAATGTCGTCACACTTCCTCCCCTTCGCTTCATGGTCACCGTGCCAGCACATTGTACTATCCATTCTGCAAACATTAGACTAATTTTTTTTTTTCGTTTTGAAGCAGGCACACTACAAACTTGTCACCACTCCAATCCAGCTAGGGTTATTATCTCGCGCGTTACATTGAACCAACGAGTTACTGAAACACAGAAACTGCAAGCAATGATCGGTACATTTAATAAGACTGATGTAACCACACCAGAACAGTAACAGTTCCGAACCTAGTCAAAAACGTGACTCACCAATGCCACTGACACATTTATTAAGATATTTTTCGCTTAAGTTGTGACGGGGGTGCGGCGTTTGTCCTAAAACCATTTTTCGAGGTTTTGTTGCTTGAATTTCGTTTGTCCTAAGATTGTTTGTCCTAAAATCGTTTGTCCTAAAATCGTTTGTCCTAATTTCATTTGTCCTAAAATCATTTGTTCTAAAATCATTTGTCCTAAAAGGCGTTTGTCCTAATTTCGTTTGTCCTAAAATCACAATTCAGTTTTCAAATTCGTTTGTCCTAAAATCGTTTGTCCTAATTTCGTTTGTCCTAAAGTCGTTTGACCTAAAGGGCATTTATCCTAAAATCGTTTGTCCTAATTTCGTTTATCCTAAAATCATTGGTCCTAAAATTGTTTGTCCTAATTTCGTTTGTCCTAATATCATTTGTCCTAAAGTTGTTTGTCCTAATTTCGTTTGTCCTAAAGTCATTTGTCCTAAAATGTGTTTGTCCTAAAATCGTTTGTCCTAAAATCATTTATCATAAAATCATTTGTCCTAAAACTTGTTTTCTTAAAATGAATACTTTTTTCATATTTGCATTGAATTCGACCAGACACAGAAATCGCCGCATGGCTTTGCTGGACACTGGTGTTTTGCTCATTGCCCCACTACGAGCGTCAGTGTCGCGTCCTTAGTGTGTTGACAGAGAACGCCTCTAGTGGTCAGCGAGAGAACTTGCTCGTGACGAGAAACAGCTACTCAACACTGCCTTCCCGCTGCAGTGTCAGTGTTCAGGAGGGCTCCGCCCGAGTTCCCGCGCTTTCTTTCGTTGGTGTCGCTCCCAGCTGCTGACGATACGCGGAGGGCTCAGGCCACGCAGTGCTGTGGTAACCGTCCCCAAAAATCATTCATTTTAAACATACCAGAACTGTAAAACAATTTAATATATTGAGCTTTAAATGTTTACAGTATATTTATGAAAAGTTCTGCTAGTAATGCTGTACGTTAAATTTCTATACATCAATTAGTTTTTTTTTTTAATTGTTTTTCAAGTGTTCCTGTTTGCTACTAAAAGGTAGAAAATGCGATTCTAAATATAGTAAGTTAGGATTTTTTTAGATTTAGGAAATAGATTTGGGGGATTCGTCTTTATAAGCGAGCGAATCATAGACAATTTTTTTTTTAACTTTGAAGCTTATCTTGAAGAATTTAATTAATCACTATTATTTTGGTGACAGGTAGACGACAGAAAATATCATCCACGCATGGACTACGTGCGACCCGAACGAACATCTCTCAGTTTACCTATCCACCAAGCATTTACTATGTTAATTATCAATAATTTATTTGTAATAGCTATTGATGCTTCAGCTATTTCGAAAATATTTTGAGTTATCAAAATTTAAGTTTGATTAATGTTAATTTTACTATTAAATTCGCCTAATGTGGAGTGCTTCTGTATGACTCTGACAGATTCATTTTATAAAAGGCACTGTTGGATAAGTATAAAATTTAATGGCGTAGCCAGAGGTAAAGGGGGAATAAAACGGGGGTTGATATCGGGATGTACCACCCCTCCCTAAATAAGAAAGTCTAAAACTGTTTTTCACAAAATAGTCAATTGTCTTTCTTCTTAATGAAAACTGCGAAAGAGAGGCTATTGCTACGAACATAACGTTTAAAGCTGCAAATGTTTTAAACGCCTATTACATTTATTTTTTTCA
>PNEQ01034768.1:0-11434 GCA_003012365.1 Medauroidea extradentata | reverse complement strand
ACAGCGCCACCTCCGACGCGGCATGACCAGTCAGCAAAATTCGCCCAGGATCGGTACATCTCCAGCGTGACCGCACTGGAACAGTCCCAGTTTTGCAACAAGAACTACACCAAACGCTTCCAAAACTGCGAATTATCACAACAAGGACGGGTCTGCAGCCACAGCCGCTTGTCGCAACAATCGGTCAGCAGTGACCCGATTTTGACAAAACTTAGTTGCAACAACTGAAACTGAACAAAGTTCGGCGCAGTTCGCCTGTGAAAGTCCCACTCAGATATTTAGCACCGTGTGATCATCCCATTGATGATATAGAGTATCATAGTACACATACGTCGTCTGCATTACAGCTAGTACAAACCATATTGATGATCTCATCACCTGTTACAACTCCCTGGCCAACTCGTCATATTATATACGACCATTGGACGTGGCTCAGTCATCAGAAGGCACTAGAAGGTCAGGTACACGATCAGCCTTGTGAAGCACCCAGAATCCTCGGTACATGTTACTCATCAAGCTTGTCTACCTTCTTTCAAACTAACCATAATGCTTCATTACATTCTAGAGTTACAAGTATTTTAAATTGACGGAGGTTGGACGCTTCACTTTCTTGTGCCCCGGAAAATTTGTGTTAGTGCACAGACTTAATATTCTAGCAGGACGGCGCGCCGCTCCACAGCCATTCACGGATATCTGCACAAGACGCCGCAACGCAGGATTGGTCGCGGAGTAACTGGTGCCCGGATCTTACCCCTGCGATTATATGTGAGCGGGTACACAAAAGGATCCAGTGTTTGTTTCGCTATTCCCGGATAACAGTGACAACCTCGAAACGAGCATTATGGCAGCTATTCTAACAGACCCACCGGACAAGATGTCAACAGTGTGGAACGAGTAGTTTGCGTATCGCGCAGCTGTCGTATGGTCTGATCCTTGTTGGGAATTAAACATTTATGAAGATATATGTCACGAGGTGGTGTTTCTGGGCGACCAGGATCATATAAGACTCGTTCGGAACTCTTAATATTGAGGTAAAAGGAATGGTATCTGCCACCAGGAGGAAATTATCAACCTTCTCCAGGCTAGCTCGATGGTATGAGCAAGTCGTAAGCTGTTATAACTACTACCTTGTCCTAGTCGTCGAAACCAAAGACGTTATAGAAGAACTAGACTGTTACACTGCTCTTTTGTTACATGACCAAGTTTAACGCTGACTATGGTCGTAGAAGAACAGGTCTGGACACTCGCCTATCTACCAATGTTTTTGCTTGACCCCCTCGTTGTTTGGCTGTAGTTCGTCAAGTTACCGAGAATGTTGTACTTTTAGGCGCTGTAATCCGGGCGGTCGGACTCAAACTCCCGGAAAGATGACGAGTTGGACTACAGTGCTTAAACTGCTGTTTGAGCCTCTGAACAAGGCGCGACAGTGCTTGATCCGACGTGTGCATGTGTGTAGGGAAGCAAGAGGATGTCATTTCGAACATTTATTGGGAGTAACTGAGTTTATAACAGTTTCATCGAAGCCAATACACTGACAATGCCTAACAGATGTGACAACTGTTTTTCATAATGTATGTCCGAAATTCCTTGGTTCTTGCGTAATGACTGTCAAAAGAAAACTAAAAATAAGACAAGAATATATAAATAAGCAGAGTATGCTTTAGTCATCAGGACACATACACAACATGAAATTCCAAAACTGGAATCTGGTCAGATAAAACAAGGAACAAAACAGAAAATTTAAAAAAAGTAACAAAAATATAAAAAACCTAAGTTGCCAATCGACACAACGATGAGACGAAACAAAAGAACAAACAGAAATACAGCAAACGACACAACGATGAGACGAAACAAAACACAAAGATGTCGGACACGAACAGAAAAAACAACAAACGATCAGACGAAACAAAACACTGTAGTTTTCCAAACAGTCAGTATTAACGACGTTTCGGGAACTGGAATCTGTTCCCGTCATAAGGTAGATACAGAGGGTTCAGGAACACGAGTGCGACTGATGAGGAGCCGTCGCCGCCGTTTCCTCATGTGCCATCCGAGGTCGTGCTGTCGCGAGACCGAAAGCCGAAGCTTCCATAACTCGCTGGGTGTTTGTAAAATCAAATGCACCCCGACAGTCTAGTTTCAAATCATTGGAACGGCGGCGGGGCGCGTGTAACTGTTTTAGCTGGGCTCCGGACCCGTATTTAAGGCTGGAGGGGAGTTGTTGCCATTAATAAAATTACGTGTTTGTGTAAACGGCGGGGGAGTTAAGCTCCCCTCCAGCTAGGCTGGAGTGATGTAGTGTCGTGATGTCTGTATAGTGAGGTGAGTGTTGTCAGCAAGTGGCTAGCTAAACTCGTGGAGTAGTAGTGCGTGAGTCCCTACGACCATGAGAGCATCAGGTAGACACAGAGGGTTCAGGAACACGAGTGCGACTGATGAAGAGACTGGAAAAACTATGGGTTTATATAGGGTAAAGCCCCTTATCGTGCTCAGCCAATGGGAGACGAGCTGTCTCCTGATTGGTCGCGCAGCATGTATTGACTCTGATTGGTTGTGGTGGGTTGAGTGTTTGTTTTTATTTTGTGCTGTAAATTTGTATCTCTTTTAATTAATGGGATCCACATATTTTTTTAATTCAATGCTCTGTTGACAGAAAATATTGCTATTGCTAATTGCTATTTCTGATTCTTTTATTTTTATTTTGTCAGTTTTCTGTGAGATTTTGTGGCTTTCATAAATAACGCAAGAACCAAGGAATTTCGGACATACATTTACACAAAAAGGCGAACTGTGTGTGGAAAATGGAGTCCGTTTAATCGAGCCATTCTTGTAGGTGTCAACTGGTAAATAAAATGGACAGACACACATTGTCTCTTCTCACTTATTCCGCTGGACTCCCCTGCATATATACGTGGTAGCGGTGTGGTAGAGAGATGTGGGTGACTCTGAACAGCAATTGCTGTCGAGTCATTTAGGAAAGGGGGTAAACGATGTGTGTATGGAGCAACGCCAGAATATAAGAGCGAGGGTAATGGGTGATCCCCGAGTCAACCTATCGGCCAGCGATATTCTCCACATGTGGCACACTGAGGTGATCCCACCAGATATCGTACCCGCGTCGCCTACGTTGGAGTAAAGAGATGTGGCCGCCTGACCACCGCCACCCCTGTAGTAGTAGTAGTGCCTGAATAGTTGCATAACCACACAGGCGTTGAGGAACGCCACTCCAATCTACCCACAGATACGTCGGTCATTATTTTTGGGGAAACGGTTGGCCGGTGAGTGTTTTACCAAGGTAACCTTTTTTTTTTATAACACATGTTCTTTCATAAACAGGCATCAAACCACGATGCAATGTTGCGGGTACGAAATGCCATACGATCGCAATCTCATATACCCCATTTTCCTAAAAAGGATGTTGATTCGTACCAATAGCACGTCATCAGAAATAGGTCTTTTTATCCTCCAACACGTATCCTTATGCTTTTTGCGATACCTCCAGCGGTTTTCGATGGGTTCATTAAAATCGATTCTGCACATCCATTTCCATGTGGTCGTAACGCCCTTAATATGCTTTTCCGGCCAAACTGTTAAAAGTAAACCCTACATTATTTTGCATTACGAATCGCCCAACAAAGTTTGTCGGTCGAATTCAAACTCATCCTCTATACAGCGAAAACAAGTTTACTTTGGCTGAAGCAAGCTCGTGTTAAGCGGTTTGTAAGGCAACATATATTATCGTTTACAGCATGTCAAAATGAGCATCCTACCTGACAAGTACAAAGACATCCCAAGTCACAGCTTCAACAATGGTTCTTCCTCTCTGAAGTGTCTTCACCTTCCTCTCAGCTACCAGCTGTTGGTAAACCTTGTAGTGACTCTCATCTGCGTCTATCTGTGCTTGAAGGTTCAGTTCTTTGTAGTTGCTGTTCACTGGCAGCCATGTGTGATTGCTGGTGGAGAACCCTGAGAATAACCCAAAATTTTATTGTCTTTTGGAGATGTAGTTCAGATTAATAATAATAATTTTATTTTATTTATTTACAAAAAAAATATTAACGTGCCAGTCAAACAGTCTTACAAGACCATATCAGGTTGGCACTACAGCAAATAGAAAAACAAAAATAAGTTATTACATGTATAAATTCCGTAAGAAATAATAAACCCTGTGAAATTTTACATTCACTGTAAACTTTTTTTGTGTAATTTTACACATAATGTGGCAGCAGTGTTTCTATCAACATACGTGTACTGTAATATTAACATGTTATTTGTAGTTTTACATGTCATCACGGTACAAATACCAATACTATTTTTAAAATAACCAAATCTATTATTCACCGTTTGAACAAGGTTTTATTTGTGTCAAATTACAATCGCCGTCAGATAAAATATGATGGTGTCTGTTGCCGTAATTTTATAGGCGCAAAATGTAAATATGGTATTTATTTACAATTCACTTTTATTCATTTAGGATACTTACATTTATTTATTACTGTGCTGTTAGACAACTACCGACTGAAATTCGGATCTTTCTGCGGATTCGAACCTACAATCCATAAGCTGCCATTATAGAGCTCTAAACACAAGACCACAACTGCAACATGGAAAACAACGTGCTACCTGTGGCCTATGTTGTACTAAACATAATGTTGACAAAAATAGTAATGTTTCATATTTTTTGGTTACAGATTTGTAAATAAAAATATTATTGTTTATTTTAGTGTTCGCTTAGTAATTAACTAAATGGACTCTATGTTACATTAGGAAAGTATTTTGGGCAGCTGACTCTATGCTCTGGCTTTGAGTATACTGCCTATACCAGAGTTCCCGTCTGAAATCTAACATGGAAATTAACACCGTTAACCTCACAACTTTGGTAACTGTAATGTTTTTTTTTATCTGAGTTTAACCTTGTAATAGAAATTTGTACACCCATATTCATGTGCTGACACTAATATTACTTACCTCGAAAATCATGAGATAACACACACACACATATATATATATAAGCTATTTTTAATGAGGATACCAGCACACATTTATTTCAAACACAAGCGTCAAAATTTTGCGGTTAAAGTAGAGCGCATGTAATATAATCATTATTGCCTTCTTTACAAACCATGCAGAGAATTAAAAAATTTCAAAGACATGAGTTGGTAAGTTTACTCTTAACCACTGTTTCCCTCCTAAATATGTAAACGCAAATCTTTACAATTATTATAGCTGTGAAAATTACTCTACCTAACATTTAAGATCTGACATGACTGCGTTTAAACAACAACGGTACCGCAAAATAACTACACTATTAGGAGAAATGACTCTACAATGAATGTTTTTATACTAAGCTAAAAACGCTAATTTACATAACGTAGATGTAAAACTTCTCTTTATAACTACTAATATTTAACAGACATGAATGCGTTTTTACAATGACAGTACCATAAAAAAGTCAGTTGAAGAAATGACACTACAATGATGTATTTTTTACATATTCAAGTGTGTAATTTAGTACGTACATTTTTGTTTATGAAAAAGCTGTCGGTTTTTAGTTTTTTTTTCAGTAGGAAAATCTGGCCCGAACTCCATTTCTGGAAACATTCGTTTGATATTATACATTGTGCTTTTGTTATTCAAAATTTAACATACAACAATGTATAACTACCCAATAAATGTATGTGTAATTTATCAAACAAAAATTACAGTGTAATTTACAATGTAATTGAATTGTTTTGATACATTATCATATTGCGGCAGCATATAAATAATGTACAAAATATTAACTAATTACATTAAAAATGCTTTGAGATAAAATTATTTCTTATTAATTGGATCAAAGGATAAACCAATTTTGTTGGCAGGTTTATTACAGCGTTCGAATATTCTTCTGTATTTACAAGGAGAACAGAAACTATCAGAGCTTCTACTTCCGTAGTTTGGAATTTTGAGACATAATGACTTGTGGATTTTCTCGTGATAGAATATGGAATAAGAAATAACTCTTATTTCTTTCAAATAATGTGTATTACATTTATTCAATTGTTTATAAAACCTGTCTCTTTGACTCGGATAGTTCACATATTTTTTAACTTGAATTTGTAGGTGTTCAAAGCGCTTAGAATATGTTTCCGTGATGAATTCCAAACCACAGAGCAATATTTTAGTTTAGATCTAAGTGATGAATAAAACAGACATAGTAGAAAGTAACTATTAGAAGACTGGTTAGTAAAGTGTGAAATTAAAGCTAATAATAATAATAATTCTTTTTATTTATTTATTTACAAAAATAAACCAAGTGACATCTACAGTAATAAGTTTACAGCGTTAGTAAATTATTTCAAAAAATTAACTTACTGCGGCAGAACAGAAATCATTATGAAATATTTGCAATTTTTATCTACCTCTAACAGATTACGTCTAGCAATGTTTTGAGACAAAATAATTTTTATTAAATGGATCAGAAGATAAACAAATTTCGTTGACATGTTTACTACAACGTTCTATTACTCTTACAGATTTACCAGACGGACAGAAAATAAAGGAGTTTCTACTTCTGTAATTTGGAATTTTCAGGGATAATGACTTGTGGATCTCAGTATTATCAAATATTGCAAAAAAAAAAAAACCTTTTGAAAGAAATAATGTTTCCATAGCAACTCTTCTTTCTTTTAATACGCGGTTTATTACGGTCTGTTTATATGGTAGTTAAAGATCAAAGAATGTGTCTTTCGTGTAAAAGTTATGCATTATATTTTTGAACAGACTCTAAGCGTTTTGAAAACATTCAGATTAAAGTTTTTAAAATAATATATTAAAGGTATTACATAGATAAGACAAGTTTTATTTGCAATGAAGTTATAAATAAAAGATTAAGCTCCATTGTATATCTTCTGGAGTTCCTCAAGGGGGCACTTTATCTCCTTTATTGTTTAATATTTTTGTTAGTGATATTGCGCATTGTATAAAATATTCAAGTGGTTTACTTTATGCTGATGACCTTAAGATATTTAAAGTGTTCAATGATGCAAAAGATTGCCTCAAATTACAAGCAGATATAGATGCTATTGTCAGCTGGTGTTCTAAAAATGAATTGTAAAAAGCTTTACTGAAATCAAAAAAAGACATCATTCTGTAATCTGGAGGTAGTATCAGTATGTATTTTACTAATGAAATTAAATAAATTAGTAGTTGTTGTTCTTCCAGCCATGAAAAAATGTTGTTGTATATTAGAGATGTAATGAGAGAAGAGATGTTTGTGAATCATCTTTTCAAAAATCTTAGAAAAATGGCTAAGTAATGTTATTGGCCTGTAGTTAGAAGGGTGACATTTATCACCCTTCTTAAATGTGGGTATAAAAATGGCAGTTTTCCAAGAATGAGGAAAAATTTACTGTGGAAAGCCAGTATAGGAACAAAAGTAGTTGAACACCCTTGAATTATAAAGCTAGGGATCTTATCACAACACACAGACTTACTTGATTTTAAACACTTAACTGCCCACAAAAACAAACTTGTGTCTACAAGAGTTATGTATAGATGCAATTTAGATACATCATTGTCTGCCACTATTTGGCAATTAATGTTAGATTTCACAAACACTTCAGAGAAACTTTTGCCAACATAATTTGCAACAACGTAAGGTTCAGAGATAATTTTTCTATATACACTTAGATTAATGTTTTCTTTTAAACCATTTTTCATAAGTTTAGCAAAGTTCCAGGATTTCTTTGGGTCATATTTACGTTTTTGGTTGATAGATCTGAGCCAACTCAGCTTACAATTTTTTATTTTTGTTTGTACCAGTTTCCGTAAATTGGAAAAGCTGTTTTAGTTTTGTCTTGTTTGGTTTCTTTTGTATAATTTATGTCTGCGTCCTTTAGATTTAATAAGTCTAATTAATTCTTTACAAAACCATACAGGATTTTTTATTATTTTTGCCGGTCCTAATAGGTATAAAGTGATTAATAACATCACATACCTTGGTTGATAAATAGTCGACCATGTCATTCACATCAGTCACAGTATATATATATATATATATATATATATATATATATATATATATATATATATATATATATATATATATATATATATATATATATAGAGAGAGAGAGAGAGAGAGAGTTCCAGTTAGTATCTCTTAAGGATAAGAATACAGACAAATAGTCACCCTTAGAATAATTTCTTATTATATAGTCCTTGTTACAGTTGAGTTTAGGGGGAAATTTCAATCCAAAATAACCGGTTATTGCGGGATGAAACCCATCTTCATTTACCAAAGGATCGTCACATTTCGTCGGCGAATGAATAAATTCGTTAGAAAATACTAGATCTAATAGAGAGGTATCATTGACAGTGGTGTTATACTGATGTAAATGTAAGGTAGCGGTGAAACTATGTAGGCATTGGCCTCTAATTTTACAATAATAATGAGATATATTCTGGACGTGTTTATACTTTCAATTTATGCCAGGAACATTAAAATCACCTACGAGAACAATATGATGAGAATAAGCTGTTAATTTATTCTCAAGAAAAGTTAAGTATTACTGAAAATCGACAACGTTACTATTTGGAGGAACATAAATACATCCAATTAGAATTTTGTATTGAGAAGTAACTTATATTTCTACCCACATGGCTTCAATATATGGATGTGATAAATCATGCCTAAGAAATAAAAGGAAAAAATGAATTTATCAACTGCTATTAAAACTCCACCACCTCGGGTAAAAGACGTGAGTTCGAAATTTCTATTATTTAAATGATGATCACGTCATTGTAACGATCATACTAAAACATTTAGTAGAATATATGACTTACATAACTAATAAGCATATAAAAATTGCTTTCGTAACTATTAGGAAAAACAACATTTTAACAAATAAGAACGAATAAAAACAGCGAAGCTTACAAATAATATATCTTTCAGGAAGAAAACTTCCAAAATTTTTACCTACAAAGACAAAATATGCATAATCGCAGTCCACATAAATCAAGCAAGAATGAGAGGGTTTAAAATATATCTACTTAATAAATCAACGTATGAAGTAACAAGGAATAAAATTATACAATGAAGATTTAGAAAAGGTAATATGTAATAAACTTAAGGATTTTAATATTAATAAGAATAATTCAAAGTAATTACAGTTATTTTTAAAATCCGTTAGGACACAGCAAATATAAGACAAGTGCATCAGAACTTAACTGAGATTGATAAATTCAGAAGTCAAAAGTTAGCACATAAAGTCCTGCAAGACGTAAAATTCAACACAATGAAATAATGAATAACTAAATAATACTAAAATAGGATATTGGGTTCTACATTGCAGAGGGCAGTGGAGTGAATATTAAAATTTTTCTGTACAGAAACGAATAATTAAGATGACCTAACATATTTACTAACAATGGAAAAATTAGCAAAAGATAATAGAATATTAATAAACGAACCTTTTTAATAGAAAAATCTCAAAACCATTTTGTTAGCGTCAACGATTAAAAAGTGTTTTTTATGTAAACCAGGATACCGCAGCCATTATTGAAAATGTAATCTGCTATTATTTAATAAATAATAGGAAACAAATGAATGAAATTTACAAAGAAATCAGGTTATTTTACTCTAGATATTAATTTCATAATAAAAAAATAAACAATTACAACATATTACACATGCAATTTACAGAGGCATAAAATCAGTTTTGACATCGCGTATTTATTACAGAAAACTTATTCATACTCATATAATTATTGAACGTGGAAGAGCATAGAACTAATCCTCCCATAGAGTATTTATTTATTTTGGAAACGATTTTGATAAAATAAATGGAGCTCTTCTTTTGTGAGAATTAAGAAAAAAAAACTGATTAATTTAAAAATGCGGTCCAAAGTATGTGTTTCAACACAAATACATTCAGATGAACCCAAAAACAAAATCAGTATAAATCAAGGTGTTATAAACTTATGTAGTTCATGCTTTACTGTAGCCTAATTAAATTTTATATGGACGATCTTTGGGGATATAAGTTCAACGCAGGTGTTAAATCGAGGGAAAATGCTGTATGTAAATGTTTTAGTTTGCTGATGGTTTAGTTTTAACAGATGGAAATGAGACAAAAACTCAAAGAGGTGGTTAATAAAACATATAATATTAATGTAGGGTTTTCTGCAACCCGGCAACATTCGCATGAAATGTTGTACGTTCGTTTTTCTTACAGTTTATAATGCAGCAATCGTTCGACCGTACTTTGACCAGTTTAGTATAACGATGCAATTCAATTTTTGTTCTGTTTCATGAGTTTCCTTTTCAACTTAAGACATTACTACATTTAGTTGCTTAGAGAAATCGTCTGTTTTATTAGGCGTGGATTTCTATATTTCCATTTAGCGACTACTTCTACTCAGTTAGAAGAAAGTTATTGGTGCTTCTGAATAAGTACTTTCATGAAGAGAAATATCCTATCACCCAAGGTGCTTACGGAAACGTACTGGGTCGGTTGTGCTGTTCACGTGACTGAATCCACTCAGTCGTTGGATGCCAAACGAACGGTCGTAAATCTGAAGAGTAGTTACTTGGCGACATTTTTAAAATAATATAGCAAAATCTGCAGGAGCGGTAATTTCAGTCTCTGATCTGGCAGACCTACGTCATTAGACCAGGTTAAAACAGTGATGAATATCCTTTTGTGCTGGTATAAGATACGTATGTAGCATTTAATTTGCGTACTAGAAATAATTATTTATTCCATACCTGAATTACGTACTGTGGTGAAATTTTTACTTTATAAACTACTCCAGACGTCTTGTTCAACAAAAATACTACTATCCTACATAGAATTTTCCGTGAACATGCACTCAAACCGCCTTACAGCTTATTTCTTTCTATTATGTACACGTGCGGGAGTCTGTCTACTTTTTACGAGCGCTTTCCTTTGTATCGTTTGCTGGGTGCTATATACCTTGCTCCCGAGCGGGATAGATCTACGGAATCCGGCGCCGAGATCGGGTGAGTAGATGTAAAATGTATGTCCGAGCGCAAGGGGGTGGGGGTTGCGGAGCTCGGAGCTGCGGCGGCCGTCTTGGATGACGTCACCCGGCCGCCATCTTGGATGACGTCACCCGGCCGCCATCTTGGATTACATTACTTCCGGTCGCCATCTTGGGTTGCATCATTTCCGGTCGTCGGTCGCCATCTTAGATTGCATCACTTTTTCTAGAATTTTCTACTCTGTCATTCATGGCTCCCCAGACCAACACCCCCTTCTCGTATTCTAGAATTTTCTACTCTGTCATTCCAGCTCCACTCCACTCTGTCTATGATGAATCGGCCATGGCCTGTAACTTTCTCATACTCTGTCATTCCAGCTCCACAGATAAAACCCCCACTCTGTCTATGTGGAATCGACCAAGTTCTGTAACATTCTCATGCTCTGTC
>PNEQ01034767.1:0-11364 GCA_003012365.1 Medauroidea extradentata | reverse complement strand
GTATTCTTTATGCAATGTGCTATATTCTTTCACCATCTTCTGTTGTTTTACAATTATTTCTTTCGGCGTTTCCTCAAGATTTTTCTGCGTTGTTTGTTCCCTACACACTAGAGAATATGTGTGTGTTGATGATATTCATCACTGTTTTTCTTTCACAGCACACCGGAGACAGTGCAAGAGGCATTGTTTTCTTGTCAGGCAGTGCTGTATTTCTTATTAAATGTGCTATATTCTTTTACCATACTTCTGTTTTTTTACAATTATTTCTTTCGGCGTTTCCTCAAGACTTTTCTGCGTTGTTTTGTTCCCTACACACTAGAGAATATGTGTGTTGATTGATATTCATCACTGTTTTTCTTTCGCAGCACACCGGAGACCGTGCAAGAAGCATTGTTTTCTTGTCAGGTAGTGCTGAATTCTATATGCAATGTGTTATATGCTTTCACCATACTTCTGTTGTCTTACAATTATTTCTTTCGGCGTTTCCTCAAGACTTTTCTGCGTTGTTTTTTTCCCTTCACACTAGAGAATATGTGTGTTGATTGATATTCATCACTGTTTTTCTTTCACAGCACACCGGAGACCGTGCAATAGGCATTGTTTTCTTGTCAGGCAATGCTGTATTTCTTATTAAATGTGTTATATTCTTTTACCATACTTCTGTTGTTTTACAATTATTTCTTTCGGCGTTTCCTCAAGACTTTTCTGCGTTGTTTTGTTCCCTACACACTAGAGAATATGTGTGCTGATTGATATTCATCACTGTTTTTCTTTCGCAGCACACCGGAGACAGTGTAAGAAGAAGCATTGTTTTCTTGTCAGGTAGTGCTGTATTCTATATGCAATGTGTTATATGCTTTCACCATACTTCTGTTGTCTTACAATTATTTCTTTCGGCGTTTCCTCAAGACTTTTCTGCGTTGTTTTTTCCCCTACACACTAGAGAATATGTGTGTTGATTGATATTCATCACTGTTTTTCTTTCGCAGCACACCGGAGACCGTGTAAGAAGAAGCATTGTTTTCTTGTCAGGTAGTGCTGTATTCTTTATGCAATGTGCTATATTCTTTCAGCATACTTCTGTTGTTTTACAATTATTTCTTTCGGCGTTTCCTCAAGACTTTTCTGCGTTGTTTTTTCCCCTACTCACTAGAGAATATGTGTGTGATAATGATCCCGTGTACAAGTGACATTAGCACCCTGTTTCCTCGAAGAAGGGCTACAAGTAAAGAGACGTACAGTGCATACACCACAATGAATAACTGAAAGTGAATTAGAGAATGTGCTGTAACCCTGCCAGAGCTCTCTGGAAGTTTTGAACACAGGGTTTTGATGCTCCTAAGCCCATAACGGGAAGGGCACTTCATTCTCAAATAAGGTGGAATTAATTGGAGAAGCCTGAGAAAACCTACTGAAGAAATTTGTACCTTCCTGGGAATCGAACCTGAATATAACGATGTTCGTAATTCATGGGTTAATAACAGTGAAAAAGGACTTCTTCCTATTGGCGAGTGGAAATGGTGGTGGGGGAAATGGTACATAAAGTAGAAGGGGAAAAATAATTTTTTGGAAAGGGAAGGGTGGGGTGGGGTTTAGGGGGCTGGTAGTTTGAGCGGGTTATAACACGAACGTCAGTGAGAGGGGAAAGTAAGGGAAGGAGGGGAGGAGTTCATCACGTGACTTAGCAGCCAATTCAATTAAAGGAATGGGTAGTGGAAGGGGAAGGGGAGATAAGTTTATATATATATATGTAAAAAGTGGTGGGGGGAGTCAGTGTATCGATGGAGCTCGTCCGGGTAAGACGTGCCGGTAGTTGGTTTAGTTAAAATAGATTTTTATTAAAAATAATTTTTTAAATAGATTTTTTTTAAAAAGAATTTTATTAAAAAGTTTTTTATTAAAAATTTATTTATTAAATATTTGCGGGTTTATAATGGAGTGCGAAATCGAAAATATTTTGGAAGAAACACCAAGATGGCGGTCGGAAACAAGATGGCGTCCGGGAACAAGATGGAGGTAATATTTTTTTCGAAAGTTTTCGGAATTTTTTTGAAATTTTTAAATTTTTGAATTATTTTCTTTAAATTTTTGAAATTTTGGAAAATTTTGGTAATTTGACACTCAAGGTCAAGGTCAAGGTCACAGTTAAAGGCCAATATCATCCAACATGGTGGCCGGGGCCGTGACGTCACAACATGGCGGACAAATCCACACTCGGCTGAAATCCACACTCCGGCTCCTGTCCCAGAACCGGCATAACCATACTACTCACCTAAATACTCCAAATTATCTCAAGTAATTCATGGATGTGTGTATTAATTTGAATATATTTTCAAGAATTAAGTTCAAAAACAAAATTATCAGCAAAAATTAAAAAAAATGGATTTTATAAAAGCTTTGCAGTACTTCAAATAGCATGCAAGTAATATTTATACTGATAGTAATGTAAAAGTGATAAATTATTTTTTTTTTCTAAATTTTCAGACATTATTTTTCTGAAATAAATGTTTTTTTTTTTTAAATTAATTGGTAGAAAATGATGTTAAGATTTATTGAACCCTATTTATTATTTTACGATCGCAGCACTGAAACAGGGAAGGCGATAAGTAGAATATAACGCGTTCGTCAAATACCTCATCGTCTCTAGGCGGGAGAATTAAACGGGCGTGCAGTGTTTTCGTAGAAACTATTTTTCAACGGGACTTCCAGCGATTACCCTGTTATTTTGTTTGTGGAAAGTATGTGGTAAAGTCCAATGCAGGTTTCTATTATTTTCTTGTGCGATTACGGTTGATATTTTCTCAGTTACAGTAACGAGAAAAAGTAATTTGTAACACTTTTTAAGAGCTTGTTGTTATTGATTTTAATTAGCGGGCGGCATAAAAAAATCGGAGTTACAATTTCGTAGATAAACGCATTAGAAACATGTTTAATAGTTATACAAGAAAAATATACTTTCCCTCCGTACCACGTTACAGCACGTCCAGTAACAAATTTCGTTAAATGTTTTGGGTACACCGTATTATTACAGTAAGTACAGGTTGTCCACGAATTATCTTTACAGCTTTAGACTTTAATAACTTTAAAACTATACAAGATGATAACAAACGGTTTTCAACATGCGACAAGGAAACTCATAAAGTTATTTTACCTCATTCATACCCCTCAATGTGTGCACCCCTAGTGGCACAGGTAATGTCCAGTTGGTATTCAATTTCTCTCCATTGATGCTCCAGCATCTCCACAGTGACATGTTGAAATGCATTTCGAATGCGTGTCTTCAAGTCCTGCAGGTCTGTTACCTTGGTTTAGTATACCTGATACTTTACAAATCCCCATAGGAGGAAGTCAAGTGGGGTAATGTCAGGTGATCGTGGCGCTATCGAGTAGAACCATCTCGTCCAATCCACCTGTTCGGAAACTTTTCACCCATTAATTGACAGACAATGAGGGACCAGTGGAGTGGTGCCCCATCCTGCTGGGAAATGACGTCAGGTTGAAGATGGTCCAGTTGTGGCACAGCAAACACTTGCAACATGTCCAAGTAAACACCACTTGTGAATGTAGACTCGATGAAAAAGAATGTACCAATGATGCAATCATGCATAAGTCCGCACCACACACTGAGTTTAGGACTGTCTTCTTCCATTTCACGTGTAACACGAGGAGGTTCTAATCCCCATATATGAACATTATGACGATTCAGTTTGCCTGACACATTAAAAGTTGACTCATCGTCATCGGTGTTTTCTAAGTCATCATTTGCGTCAGTCTTCGCAAGGAACTTTATGAGTTATCTTGCCACATGTTGATAACTGTTTGTTGTAATCTTGTATAGTTTTAAAGTTATTAACGTCTAAATTTGTAAAGATAATTTATGGACACCTGTAGTATATGCATGCTATCTTTCACTTCAAGCTCAATACTTCGTTGTTAAAGAGTCGCAAATCCCACTTTACCTCTATGCTATCTTAGCTCATTGTTTATTACTAGTGATTTTAACGTGCATGTTACAAATTGTATTTATATCATATCCTCATAATAGCGGGCATGATATAATAGCTTGGTTTAGAACAATCAAAAGAAACACTAAAAAGGAGATAGCCAGTTCTCTCACTGCGGACTCGCTGGTCTCATATCTACGGGCTAACGACTCGTCTGGCCTGCCGTTCATTGGCCACAGTAGACATCAGGCAGGCATCTCCCTGCTGGCTTTAATGAGCACGCCGAGTGTTCCATAAACCCGCCATTAGAGTGCCATTAGCGGTGGCTGGCTGCCCGTGTTACGTCCTGCTAGCCACGAGACTCGGAGATTTCATCTCAAGTGGGCGACTGTATTTCTCAGCGCTTAGCTGCTGTTTCAGGAATGTAGGTTGCAGTCACAATTATTCCAGTTACTTCTGAATTTATGGACCCGTTACTCTGATGAAGGACTTCATCAGCGTGCTTGAACATTTCACCATTCCAGTAAGAATGTATTGGTTTGTGAACGCACGTCATTACTCATGTTTTGCTCACCAAACTTGTGTTAAATTCGCATCTTGGTGTTCTGACCATCTCTGTCTCACGCCTAAAGACGGGAGTAGATTGCGATTCCCTAAACATTGAATTTATTAGTTGAATGTAAATTAACACAAGTTTGGTCAACGAAACATGAGCAATGGCCACAAACTAATACATACTTATTGTGAAATCCCATTGCAACAAACATTTAAAAATCTTACCACCATTCCAGTCATTTATTTATTTTTTCATAAAGGCATATCACAATTTTTAATTTTTATATTGAAAAACTTAAGCATTAAACATTATTTATTGATTTATTTACGTCTTCAGATACGCCTATTCATTTCTACGCGAAACAGCTAAACTTATTCACAATATGTTAATCTACGAAAATAACACAAGGTTTAAAACTAGGCTTCTATAATTTAAAAAATGCAACATGCTTATTAGAAAAACGTTTTTAGGACCCCTCAAAACTGCTAGAAACGGCTTTTTTTTTAGACAGTTGTAACTGGAAAAGATTCGTAAAACACAACATTGGAAGCATGCGTTGGACTACTATGAACTTCCCACAAATGAAATTGTAGGCTCGCCGCTTTAAGTCCTTTAGGAAAAAGAGTAGTATGAAAACACTGCACGCCAGTTTGACGCGCCGCAAATATATGCGATGTTGTTACTGTCGAGTGTGGAAACCTTGCCAAACTCTCACCACTTCTCCACACCTCCCCATACCACACCCGAAACTCCTCTACACCCCAGCAAAGAGCTGCTCCGTCTCAAAAACATTTAAATCGAAAATTGTAAATAAATAAATCATCCTACCTAAACACGTAAAGTCAGCAGCGGTTTGACCCAAACTTATATCTAACTATGATCTAAGTTTTGGCCAAACAAAAAACAGAAATCCAAATGCCAGTAAGGCCCTTAAGGCCAGGTATGGCAAAAAAAAAAAACCTGAACCTTATTGCTTCACTGTCTCCGCGCCTCAAACGCGGAAAATTACATCCGGTGTACTCGTAAAATCGGGATTCTATTCTATATACACACACATACATAAATAATAAACATGCAGTCACTACGTTTACTTTAATCCATATTGGCTACTATATGAGAATGACAGGCTCGTAGCTTGTTACTAAATGACCATATCCCATACATGTTCAGGAAAGGTCTTATCAGGTAAACATGCAGGTGAAATAAGACGTGGTATCTACCTTTTTGGCAACATGCGGTCTGGTATTTTAATGCTGGAATGTTGTTCCATGGAGGAGCGGTACGAATTCAGCTTACACACACTTCCTGATAAACGGTTCTTGAGAGTGCTGGCATATTTGTATATTGCGTCGCGTGTAACTTCAATAAAATTTGGCAGTAACTTATGGGCAATAAGTGTCAGTACTAAGACATTTATATTTATAAAATTTACTTGAGATGTCCACTAAACCATTTATAATGTAATTTTGTGTTGCATTGTCACACATATTACAAAATATTAACATTTATTGCCCGCAAGTAGATGTCAGAGCTTATTAAAGTTATACGGAACAGAGTAGAGCAGTCGAGCTTGCCTGCGTTACTTAGACCTTGTCCACTCTCAAGAGTGTGTTCACTCTCACTGCACACTCTCCCTCTTGTTCACTTTGGCTCACTTTATACGAAATGGGATGTCCATTCTCGCGTTACGCCCTCGGCACACAGCGTTCTATCGACCGATTATTTTTAAAGAGGAAGGTAGTTCTACTTTTCAACTAAAAATAAGCTAATCGAGCACGTTTACTCTTCATCATCACAATTTATCACGTAGGAAACCAAGTATAGGTAGTTCGCGATAAAGTGAGCTCTTTTGAAGAACATCTTGCCTAGAATAATATTTCAAAAATGTTATTTATCGAGACCTTAGATATTATATTTTGAGTACGATACAATCTATACAGTGTGACCGTTACTTAGGTTGCTCTGTTGATATTAAATTGTGCCTAGAAACTTTAAATTATCTTAAAGAAAAAAAAAGCAGCTAAGGTTTCAAAAGTGCTCACTTTATCCTGAACAACCATAAGAGAAAACTTTGGAAGACATACTGCTTTATGCATCACGGCGTAATAAACTGTTGAATATAATCTTATCAATCTTGCGTGTTTGGAATGTATTCAAATCAAGTTACAGAACAACTGAGTTGACAACACTTGCTAAGCGTAGTGAGACTGACTTGTGGAGGGATACAGGCCGCAGTGTTTTCAGTGTTAGAGGAGTAGAAATCCCATTCTTCATATGGGAAAAGTCTCATTTCAACACAAAAATCCCACAGCTGAAAAAAAAAAATATATATTGTCTCCACACGGCAATAAACACATTCAAAGAGTTTAAAAAAACAAAACTCTAAATAACTCACAAAATCATATACACATACAAAAAAAACTTAAACGTACTGCGATTACGCAACAGTGCTAAAACATTTAGCAGATGCTACGAAGCTCATAACAGCTTGTTGTGAATAAAGATCCCATGATATTAATATTTACCGTTAAAAATCCCTTTGTCCCATATATAATTATTATATTTAAAAAGTTTCACGAAACGGGACAAACCCCACGACCTGGCAACATTGTGTGAGACGCTCTATAGTGACGAAGATATCGCCGGCGTCGCTGGAAGTCGGTCGCCAAGGGGTCGCCTAAACTGTTATCGCCGACCGTTGCTGGGCCAAGGCTGGGGTTATCTCCCTATCTCTAGGTCTGCAGAGGGAGGAAGAGAAAGGAAAGCCAGAGAGGGAAGGAGAGATACGCCTTGCATAGGAGAGTAGGAGTCGATATAAATACCCACTGCACCGATATGAGGAGACGACGCGCCCAGCGCCACACGGGGTCTGTTGAGGGCCTCTGCGAACTTTGACCCTCCCGGCGCGTTGTCTAAAGGCGTTTACGATTGACTAGTATAGTCTTCCTCCGTAACGTGAGCCAGAGCAAACAGCCAAGTTGTGATCGAGTTCATACAAGCAAATAGCTTAGGTCTCTGATTGGCTGAGACCGGAAAAATTCGCGGGTTCACTGGTCGATAGGCTACCTTGCAACAAGAGCGTCATTTCAGGTTTTTCTAGGGGGGGGGGGGAGGGCAAGATTTTGTTTTCTGGTGACAGTGACCTTGTTGCCTCCTTTTTATTAATTAAGCATGTATAAATTAAATACTTTAATAATAAAACTTCAGTTTTATGTAATCAAGTTAGCATTATTTACATAAAAAAATACAAAAAATGTATTTATACACATAAAATTCTAAATCCAGGGGGGGGGGCATTTGCCCCCCCTGTAGCCCCAAATGACGCCCCTGCCTTGCAAAAATATTTGTGAACTGAAACTAACAACAGATGCCCATTAGCTGCTTGCTGTTAAAGTGCTATAGGTCTGTACTAGCTACATTTTTGTTATTGGCTCAGAGACTTCCAGGAGGTGTCAAATAAGTCAAAGGCCAATTGTGAAAGTGACACAAACGTACAGTTGATGGAATTCTAGCATGTGCCGAAATGAAAACGCGAATTTCTCAGGTCTCTACTGTGATTAGACGTAAACTTCACTCGGAACACTATGAAAACAACTTGAGTTGAAATTTTGTTCTATCCGGACTGACCGAGTGACTTCATTAACGCCTTGCGGAGTCGGCTACCTTGAGCGGATTTTGCGAGCTAGAGACTCAGAAGTAACGGAACTATAAGGGCGACCTTGAAGCGCGCATCAAATGTCACATCGCCACAACGAGCTCAGCGCTGAACTAGCATGAAATCATTCCGCCAATACATTTTTACTATTGGACCATATAATTCTATTAGTGGAAAGTCTGTAGCAAAGTTCAGTACACAATTCTGAGTTTCGCATATATTCACTAAGTAAATTTCGAAGTAGCCTAGGGCAATGTGCAAAAGCCGTTCATATGCATGTTGGAGGGCTTCGAAAGTGTTTTTAATGAGCATAGAATTAGTTTCGTAGACATTGTACAATTATGAAAAATTTTAGATTCGTTTAGTCTTCCCATAACGGCATGTAATAAAAATTTGCACGTTACAGGAACATGTGAATTAATCGGACAACAAATTTCCTTTGTATTTTCAATAATATTCTGAAAATGTTAACGATTTCCTTAATTTACTGAAATTTTAAAAGTACTATGTGATTAGTGTGTTTTTAAACATTTTAGCAAACGACTAACGACATGTAATTTAAGAGTAAATTATGTCAATCGATTAAGTCAGTTCGTTTTTGTTATGTGTATGTTCCTGTAGTATGCAACATTGGACTCTGACGTGCTGTATTGGGAATACTACGAGAACTAAAAATGTTTTTCCAAGCGGCAATTCTCGTCACAACTACTGTCTAAACAACTAACACTATGTCGTAAAAATATAAAATTACGCATTTTTGCCATTAGAATGCTCTTAAGACACTGACCCTCGTCCGCCAATTGTTTTATACCTTCCAAGAAGAGAAGTTAATTTACTTTTTAAATAAACTTTAGAAATAATAATAAATAGTGGTAAACGTACTTCAGTAAAAGAAGTTAAATTTTCGAGGTTGTGTATATGTATGTATGCGCGTGAGTGAATGAGTGAATAACGGCGTGAGCTAATTGATTTATTTTTGTGTGATTTTGTTTTATGCATGTTTGTATGCAGGTGGGCGTATGAGTGAGTGAAAGTGTGAGATAATTGATTTATTTCCGTGTAATTTTTGTTGTATAGTGTGAAGTTAGATTCTAGTGCGTTTATATATAATGTGTGATATTAATTTTTTAAATTTCTGCACTGTGAATTCGTATTGGTTATGGGTCCAGTCTATGAAAAGGCGACTCTTAAGACGTAAATAAATAAATACAATAAGTAGGTTTTTTAAATTCCTGCCGTTATAAAATTATCAGTTGTTCAGACATAACCAGGTGATCAACAAAACCTGGTCACGTGAATGAGCGTACATACACTGTAAAAAAATTCCTAAGTATTAACGGAACTTATTAACCAATTCCCAACATGATACTCTTACCATACTTCAACTTAGAGCAAATATTGAGCTTTGTTACTATACTAACATGATAACATCGGTGTACGTATTGATAAATGGGAACAATTTTACTACTTTCTTAAGGGGAAGTGTTAATTCGTATTATATTTTCAGTTTTTTGAGCCACAACATCAATTAAAATTGCATTATCAAAATTTTTCTTCGACAAAGCATAGGATATATTCTTGGTAAACTACTTGACAAAAGGAAAATTAGAATTTTTCACTAATTTTATACGCAGAATCATTGTAAGAGAATTATAGGTAAACTGTTACGAATTCTCTTGCAATGATTCTACATGACAAATTAATTAAAGATTTCATTGTTATTTCGGTCAAGCCGTTTACCAAGAATATACGCTATGCTTTGTCGAAGAGAAAATTTTGACAAACAAACTTGAATAAATGTTATGGCTGAAAAACTGAAAATTCAATAAAATTGTCTAACACTTCCGCCTGGCGCATGGGCGGTGTTGCAACGTGTAACGTGTATTTTTTTTACGCGAAACCGCTTTACTTTTTCATATTACGTTTATCTACGAAAAGAACACACACTTATTTAAAAAAATTCTGAACACTTGTTAGATACATGATTTCCGGGCATCTCAGAACTGCTAAAATCTGCTTCTTTAGACTGCCGTAACTCGGAAAATACCATCGTAAAGTACGAAGCGAGTGGTATGAGTTGCTCTTAGCTTCATGCTATAAAAATAAAAGGGCCGCTTCCTACCTCAGAGTTACGGCGGGAGCAAGCATAGGGTGTTACATGTTAAATTGTATTCAGTATCGCTCAGTACTTCTCTAAGCTACATACACGCCACCACTGAGTTTATTATGCGTCTCGGTGTCGCACGCATTACTGAAGGATCTTTCAGGCAGTTTTATCAATGCCCTGAAGACTGTGAGCAAAAATTAATTTTTACGCACTGAAAAACACTCGAAAATGGCTATTCAAAACTTTTTCCTGCAATTTTATTTATTTAGCAATATTTTATTCTTCCCAATGCAGAAAATGGTGTCTGTCCGGAAGTGATATCACAAAACGTGATTGAGCTTCACCGAATATAATTTAACATGTGAAGCTCTATCCTTTCTGCTGCCAGAGCTCTGAGGTAGGCAGCACCCTGAAAGTCCCATAGGAAAAAGACTACAAGAAAAACCTTGCACGTCAGTTTGACGCTGTAATTAGAGGCGACATGCTACCCTTCGAGCGTGGTATTCTGGCTCTTATCGCTCCGTTTGATACTTGAAACCGGCACAAAACTCTTAACACCCCTATAGAACGATGAGGTATATTTATAAATAATTTGTTTTAAAAGTGACACCGTATTTCTCCTAAAGTCGTTTTGCCTAAAATTGTTTCCTTAACAATTTATCCCCTTGCTGAAACTTCCAACAAAGTTGTTTTGTCTACTGTTATTGTGCCTAAAATTGTTTTGCCTAAAAAAACACTCTTCAAAATCCTAGCTTCTCGCTTAACTTGCCCATAAGTTATTTCACCTAAATTAAATTTCTTAAAGTGGATTTGCCTAAAGTAGTTTAGCCTCATGTAGTTTTGCCTAAAGTAGTTTCGACTACGATTAGGCAAAACATTTTTAGGCAAAACGAAGTGTACCCATACTTAAGATTCCACTTTACCTTCACGGCAAGTCGCGAATTTATGTCGATTTGGTGGTTATTCTATCACAGTTTACTCGACCTGCAGAACATGTGTTACCACGCAATAGCAACCACTGTTATCCGAGATGTCTAAACTGTGATTCTTGCGATAAAAATTATACTTTAGTGAAACAGATATTGCGTTATGTCTTAATTAG